>JAQZBX010107217.1:0-10676 GCA_029593785.1 Cabassous unicinctus
CTTGCAATGAGGATAGTTCAATGCCTGATCTAAGATGATGTAACTTAATTGCTAAGGAACATTGTCTTTGCCCTGAGATTCCTAATCCCATACACTCAGTGGACTATGTTCTAAGATAATTGGCACCAACCCTGGCTGGATCTCAGGGATCTCAGGTGATGTGATCTCAACCATGGGCTTTCCACTTTGGGGAGGCAACCTACTGCTGACTTAGACTCTCTAGCTCTGGCCATTCCTGGTGTATTGCTTTCCCCATCAGCCAACCCTCAAGGTCTTGGTTTTCTTTGTTAAGGAAACAGAGCAGGTTATGACAAGGAGGCAATTGAAACAGAAAATTAAAAATGACGGCCTGCTATCACCTCATCTTTGATTTCAGATTCATTCATGCATGAGGTCATCAAGAAATTTCCTAATCATAAATGTTCTGTGTCAAAAACACTGAAAAGTGATTTTTAGGATGAGCTGGCCCCAATAATGGGGCCAAGATTTCCATGTATAAACTCCATAATATTATATAAGGCCTCAAATTCCAGCACCACCAGCCTGAGCTCCATAGTCATAAACAGCATCATGAAGTATAGCTCTTCACAATTTTGCTACAGGTACCTGGGAAGCCAAGGACCAAAAGCAAAACCTGCTTGGGAGGTTTCTTTTAGATATCTCCCCAGTGAGAATAGGTCCTCAAAAGCCAGTAAGGGCTCTTATAAACTGGATGAGATGAGCAATTGGGGGAGACCCTTTACTTGTTTCAGAGGATTATTGATACACACTATAGCATGTTGATTAACCATTTCACCACTGGAGTCAGACAAACTGGGTTTAATCTTGATTTGGTGTGTATTTGCCAGCTGTGTCATAACCCACCACATCACCTCATTAAATTTCAGATTCCATTAAGATGGGGCCAAAGACAGTACAAGGTTACAAAGAGTGACTAAATGGGGGAAATTCCTATGAGGCACAGATTCTGGTGCCAAGTGAGTGTTTTGTAAATGGCGGCTCTATAACACTAGTATCATTTCCCTCCTGCAGTGCTGGCTGTCTTTCTTCTTTTATAGCCATTTTTAGGCTACAAATAACATCCTTCTCAGGTGTGTTGGGGAATATGTTGTGGTATCTTTCCCTTACAGCATATTCAGTCGTCAAAGGCAAAATTTTAAGAAAGATCTTTCTCCAGGTGCACTGTCTTCCTTTACCCAAGGAGGACAATATGACAGAACCTGAGGAAACTAACTTTGTTTCCCATATGTCATCATTCTGTGTGTGGAGGAAGGCCCTGTTTATTGGACAGGGGAGTGACAACAGGCTAAATAGTCTCCCTGAACAGTCCACCTGCCGAGAGTGCACCTTAAATCTGAGCCTGTGCTGTGAAGGGTGCACCAGCTGCTGCCTATAACTCTGCCTCTCCACCCACCTGTTTAGACCAGGGCTGTGGGGCTGCAAACCTCACTGTAGCCTGCTGTAATGAGGAGTCAATTGTATTCTCTTCCCGACACCGCAGATTCAGGGAAGTTTAAAAAAAAATAAAAAAAGATTTAGCACAAAATCTTGGAAAGGTTAACCCGGCAATATTAAGTAGTCCTGTCAGACTGTCAGTAGTAAAATTTAAAATGATTGTAGACTAAATAACACATTTGTTCTACTTAGAGCACAGTCCCTCTTGCAAACAGCAGTGGTGGAATGTTGCTATCTTGTGGAAAAAGGAAGGAACTACAGTCTTCTCGGGCTTCCCTGAATTACTCAGGGTGTGTCCAGTATAACACTTGAGATTCAGGTCAGTCCGGGTTTCATAGCATGGGGATTTTGACACCATCAACAAAAGACACTGGGTCACCAGTTCTTTACAAATGTACAGCACACATCATTCTACTTAGTAGCATTCCATGGAGGCAAATTCGGTCATAAAAATAAACTCTTGTATGTATGCAGCTATTTGTTTTTAACTCAGGATGAAGAAAATATTTTTACATGTTTTGATAGAACAGGTTAGAAATGATCACATACACTTTTCTCAAGACTTTTTTCCAAAGAAACAATTATTTTCTTTATTTTTTGTATGGATGACAAAATATAGATGAGAACAAAAACAATGACAGATGCTTTCAAATAATGATGAATAGTGGTTCCTGTTGTCTGTCTGTTTGGATTGAGTAATGTAGCTTCCTGCCATCATGACCTACACATCACTATTTTACCTTGAGGCATTTTATTCTTTATTTTTCAGGCCATATGCCAAATTTTTATTGGCATTCTTTCCAGATTTTTAATTTTCTCATCTCTGAGTATCTTACAGGAACACAGGGAATTGCTATCTTATCAGAAACCTATATTCATGATTTTCCATCAGTAGTTCATGGAGTAGATGAAAGATAGCCAGTTTATTTTCCTCAAATAGCCACATTCATCCTCTGTCTTGAATCCCAATACCTAATTGTAGCCAAATTGAGCAATCATAACCAAATATTGGGTAGCCTCTCAAAATGACTGAAGCACCAGAAGACCTACAAAAGCCATGTAGTTTGGTTGTGTATAGCTCTTTGCTTTCTGCCACCTTAAAATTATATTTGGATAAACTCACTACCTTTCTCCCAACATGGGACAAGACTACCGGGGATGAGCCTCCCTGGCATGGAGGGATTATTACTAAGCATTAATCAGAAATGCATTTGTAAAAAGACCTTGACTAGAAGGGGGAAATATTAAATAAAACAGTGTTTTTAAGGCTAAGAGATTTCAAAGTGAGTCGGGAAGTCATTCCAAAGATTACATTTATGCATGTCTTGGGAGATTTTACCAACTGCCACAGCAAACAAAGCTTCAAACAAAAGTGCTCCTGAGGGCTTTAGGGGCATCCAGACTCCAGAGGCAAGCCACATGGCCTCATGAAATCAACACCCTCTCAGCAGGCGCTATTTGGAAATATAGTAAATTCTATTTCCCTGATACAACGTAGTTATACTCATTTATAATTTCCCTAATCATGATTCCTCTACCCCTTTCATTTGAACCTATAATTTTCAATGTACCTGTTAAAAATATTTCTCAGAGACATAAATCTTTGGATTGTGCATTTGCTGGTTGAGCCCAGAAACCCAGCAGAGTTGCAGCCAACTCCTACACTCCAGTTCTTTGGGTCTGCTCTGGACAACTAAGAAAATGATGATGATGGACCAGTCCCAGCCCCCCAGACAAGAAGTATCTTCAACTGCAAGCAAAACAATTCCTTTCCTCTGCCACATAATATCTAAGGCCCCTCTTAGCCTGAAGCAGTCAAAGAAGACATCATCCCAAATCCCTCAAGATTGTGGAATGAACAAATATAAGGGGAGAGTATAACAATGAAAACAGATTTATTGTTATTGTAGTTATTATCTTGTGATAACAGAGTAACTTATAACATTGATATCAACAAGTAAAATTTGAAAATTTATATTTGGAAACTTAAGTTTTTGTGGTTCCTGGGGAGTCCTCATATACCATAGAGATATTTTAGTTTGCCCCTATTTTGCTACTTGTTCTATCATGCAAGTATTTGCATGTGCGTCTATAATGAGCTCTTTCTTGAGTATGTTATTTTGAGGATTCACATGCCTGAAAAAGAATTTTGCTGATGATGTTCCAATTCAGGAGGATAGTGACGAAAGTGACATATAGATCCAAAGCAGAGTTAGTGCCCAAATAGGGATATGATGTTCCTGAGCAAAGCTAAAGGAGTCATTGCCATATCAGACATCATTTTAAAAATACTGAATTATAATCACTTTTGTTGTGGAAGTGGCCAGTGAGTGATTCCCTCGCCAGGCAGCCGGTATATCCTGTAATCAGTTGACTTTGTCAGAGGGTGAGGTTGAAATGTGGCACTTCAGAGTTTTAAAAGAATCCTGCGTTTCAATCAGTGATCATGAAGAGGGATATTTATTTTCCCTGGGTTCTGCATTAATGCAATCAGGTTATATTGTCAGTTCTCAGCATTGGGCACGGCCTTACACATAAACACCTCTTGACTTGTGTGTGTCCTCAGACCAAGTCTTGGGATAATAGTCTCAATTATTTCAGAATTTCACTCTAAAAAGTAGAATAACAAAATAAAAAACAAGAATCTCTTAGCCCACTTCTGAGTGAAGTCACATTTTCTTACTGGCTAACAGAGACCAGATCTAATGCTGCTGTCCCATCATTTGGGTTGTTGATGAGGCAGGATGTTATTAATATTACTGTGTTTTTGTCACTTTGGCACCAAATAATCTTGTGTGTCCCCAGTAAGTGATTTTATCTCAATAATCTGCTGCTTAGTCCTACAGCTCGAACATGGCCTTCTGTTTCAATAACAGCAGTCAGTTGGTCTAAAATATATTTGTCTCTCATTATAAATGTAGAAATTACAATACAGGTTCTTAGCCTATCTTTCCTGTAAGATTTACCACGGCACTAACTTCACACAGCTGGATTGTTTAGAATATATTTATTTACTCAGTTTATTCAAGAAATACCTATTGGGTGCCTACTGTATGCAAAATGTTGTGCCAACCTATATAACTTCAGAGATGCATAAGAAACAGCTCCTGCCTTCAAAATCTTGTAGCTTAGTAGTAGAGGCATTAAGGAACAGTATAAAGTTTGTTGGGAAAGTGCACGTTGCTATGATCTCACCTAGAAAGAAAATATAAAGATGTTTTTAATTGGAAGTAATGAAGAAGCCAACATTCAACCTGGTTTTACAATTTTTTTTAAGAAAAAATATTAGGAATATACTAACTCAGTAAACTAAAAATACAAAGAGAACTAGCTTCAAGCAAGCCTTGATCAAGGCACAAACAATAAGCCCAGGACTAGGCTTCTGTCTCCTTTTCTTGGTGAGGGCTCTGTTGTCTTTGGGCCCTTCACTCACATTCTCCAGATGGCTGCCAACCTTTCTAAAGATTACATGCCCCTAGACTAAAGACAGAAAGAAAAAGGAAGGTCTTTCCCCAGTAGCTCAAACAAAAATTCTCCAATCTTGTTAAATCTCACTGTGCTCTGCATCATGTGCATATCTCTCAAGCTTTTAATTCAGAGGAGGGAATTGGGTATGCTGATTTCTTAAATTACCAATGTTACTTCCTTCCCTGCCAAGCTGGGGATGACATCAGTTAAACTTAAATTGTATTGTTGGTTACTTCTGGATAATCTGAGGAAGGGGATGGGGCATGTCTGGGAAGAGGAGATCTGAGGATTGGGCTTCATTGACCCAAATGAGAGTTGCCTTACCCCAAACCTATCTGGGCCTAGTCCTGGGTCATAAGCCCAAGCCTGAAGCTGGAGGCTGGGAGTTGGGGGTGATTGGAACTAGATTAGCCCTATTAAAAAGTCTGGGGTGTATCACTTTGGGTCCAATCAGGAGAGAGAAATCACACAATAAATGCACAGGGAAGTTAAATATAAAGAAGTATAATTCTAATAGCAGGTTGGAGTAACAAGGGATTGGCTTGTGAGAAGTAAAGAAAGCCCTAATGAATATAGAAACATCTAGTATAAGCAGAGTAGCCACTACTGCTAGGACTATAGAGCACTTAAGAAAAGAGCACCCTCCCCTCAACACCAGGACTGAGAAGAGGACCTTGTTGGAGGGTATACATAACCATTGTTCACCAGATGACAGAGAAGTTGCTAAGGAGCCACAGCGGTGGAACTTTCTGGAAATTTGCCTCTAGAGTGTTGAGAAAAATGCAAAATTGCTCATGGGCAGATATCATACTGGTGACGTTCTGCTATAAAACCACCCAAGCAGGAGGTCTTGGGAGAAGCTGCTGGCTACAGGTCCTGGAGGAGCCACACATGCTGCAGGGACCTAACCAGCAAGCACAGAACACAGTTCCTTAATGTTTCCCCTGTAAGACTAGAAGATTTTGAGGGCAGGAAGTTTCCTCCTGCAACATTTCTCTCGCGCCATCTACTGACAAAGCCTAACATTGAACCAGCTGTGAAAGGAAAACTAAAAGGCCCATCTACGCTGTCACAGAGCAGGAAAAAAGGATGAAGAGGCAATACATTTATAACTGGCTCAGGGGTAAAGTAGTCTCCTGAAGGAAAATGAATTTATTAAGGAAATAAGAAGAGAGTTGGATTCAGATCTAGAAGCATATGTCAAATACAGAAAACTTCACAAACCAAGGAAAGGACATGAGAACAAGAGAGGGGACTTGCAGTTTTGGGAATAATGCAAGTGAGTCTATGTCACTAGAACATAGCAGTCGAGGTGGAAAGAATCAGTAACAAAGGTGGTCAGAGAAATCCAAGTGTGGTGTGTCTTGGATGACATGATGATTTCTTTGGACTCCACCATATAAGATTATATGGTGGGCCATATAAGATTCAATGGGAGCCATTGAGTAGTTCTAAGCATTAGAATCCACATTTTGATTTAGATAAATAGTTTTGGTAGCAGCATGGAGAATGAATTAGAAGAGGGGTGATTCCAAAGCAAAGAGAAAAATGAAGAGACTGTTGGAATTATTCAGGCCAATGAATGAATGAAGGGCTGAGCTAAGAATATGGTAGTGTGTATAGTGAGAAAGTGGTCTATTTTAGAGGCATTAAGGAAGTAGAAGGATAGGACTGATAGACTGGTCAGATGAAGCATGGCTCTTTCTGGGTCCTGATAACCAGCCATTCAGCATACTCCAAAACCAAACTCCATTAGCTTTATTAATCCCTCCTTTCTGGAAAGTTAGACCTAGGAGTTGAGAATATGGGCTCTGGGGCCAGACAATCTGGATTCAAAACAAAACTCCTGCACTTTCTACCTGTGAGGCCCCTGGAAGCTTATGCAACTCCACTGCTCTCAGGTTCTACATCCCATCTGTAAGGTGGGAATAAAAAGACTCCCAGCCTTCTCTAAAGACAAGGAATCTGGGAGCTTCCTAAGACCTCCATGGAAAATGCGTGGCAACAAAACAACCACCGTTGGAAACACAGTTTGTGAACCCAGATGCTGCCGGTGGCTTTGACTACATTGTATGACTTGTGAACTCCTGTCACGACTGCATGCCTGCCCCCACTCAGGTCCTTGATTCAGACAAGGAGAAAAGCACAATGTTTGCTGTTTACGATCAAGGAACAACTACGTGGGTCCAAAAAGCTCATCTCTCTCCAGGCCATTCATTTTGCACTTTTAAAGTCAAATCTCTCTCTTTACTTTTTTTTTTTTTTTAATAAAGAAAGCACACTAATTGCTGCCCCAATTGGCCAGGACACAGCTGAATAAGCACCCAAATGTCTTTGACTAAATTTTGTTTATCTTTTTAATAGCAAAACACCTTAAGAGGCTGAATGATTCGTGAAGCTCCAGACTTTTATATTCCCCAGTTTTTGTAAGATGAATTCTGTTTTCCCTGCAGCAGTTAACACTGATGCTCACTATATATTGAAATTCCATTTCTGGTGATGCTTCCCAGCCACCCACGCTTCCTTGTCCTGTTGGTGGATCGTACCCACCTCCTGGAGTTAGTTCCGACCCTAGAGTGTTGAATCTGTACAGTCGGTGGTTGGGAACAAACTGGAAGCAGATCTCTGCATGCTTTCTTCTACAACACTTGGCACATTTCTTTCCCCTTTCCCCCTTCTCTTTTGATAGCTTCCAGTTTCTATGTGTGCTAAATAAAATTCAATTTGGGGGTAAAAAAAACTCCCAGCCCCAAAGACTTGCTTTTCAGGTTTAAATTAGAAAATGTAAACCTTTAAAACACTTTCTGGTAAAAGAGTGAGCTGTTGACGATAATGGCTAGTGCCATTATTCTAAGATAAGCTCAAGTTAACTGTGGGAGTAGATGATAACTTATGTTATTGCTGTGCTTTATTAAACATGGCATTTTAAGAACAAATTATCCTAGCATTTAATCATTCTTGCTTTCTCCTCACTTGATATCAAGGAAATAGAAAATTTTAATCAAGAAGGCCAGATTATCAAGGAAAGAGAACACTTAATCAAAAAGACTATTTTATCAAGGAAAGAGAGCGTTTAATCAAGAAGGCCAGTTTGTCTTTAGGAAGCAGAAAGAAATAAAGTATGATACTGCTGAAGCACCAGTGGTCAAATCAGGCTTGATGACTAAATGAGCCCAAAAGTTAGTCTAGGATCATATATACATTTAACCATTCATTCATTCATTAACTTGATCAACTCTTACTTCCAAGATGATATTTTTAGTTTAGCTGTGAATCCAGAACCTAACAAGAGAATTTATATCCGACTCATTAAACAGTTTCATCAGTGTCCACAAGCTCATCAGTAGTAGGACACTGGAATGAGGTCAGTCTGTCTAAATAGAAGTGATGTTCATAACAGCCATGAATTATAGCCCTGGCTATGGGCAGTGAATGTTGACAGGGGCACCAGATTATAAACTCCAGGAAGGGTATGAACAGACTCCGGGGTTCAATACTGTCTCCATCCCCCCAGTGCCTGCCCAGCTCATAGTAGGTGCTTAGTGAATATTTGATGACTAAAGGAATTCTCAGCCTACTGTCTTATATTAGAACCAAATTAGGGCAGTTTCAGCCAGGAAAAATAGGGACTGATTCAATGGCTCTGTCTCTAGCAATTTTACAAAGCCATTGACTAAATGATAGTGGCAGGCAGGCTTTAGGAATGGAGATGAAGACTCCTGTGAACCAGCTCTTTGGGAAGACTAAGATTTTAAGAGTTTTCACGGACAAGCCGTGAAAATGATATCTAAACCCACTACTTAAGACCCACATTTGAACATCTTTTCTAGAAATTTCAGTCTTTTCAGCTATAACTCTGCTCTGGCTGTGAAAAACTAAGGACTGGTTCATGGTCCCCCCGGCTGCCTCCAAGGCCCTTCCCAAGTACATGAGGGCATTTTCAGTGGGGAGGGTAGACCAGCCGTCTCTGAGGTGTCCCTTCATGACAGCTTATTGGAAGCCCTCTCCCCATTCAGGACATAGTCATCCAAACCTCCCTTTTAGCAAAAGGTTCTGCCATTAGCATGACCCTTCCTCTTAGATCATCACCTGCTGTGCTGATCCTCTCCTCAGGCTTCCCTCTGCCCTCCCAGGCCGGCTGTCCTAAGCAGACATTAGGAACATAAAATGAAGCTCTTCCTTCCGAAAACTACTTAAGTCATTTTTTCCCCTGAGGCAGACACTACACAGCAGGTCAGTATTTAGGAGCTCTGAATTCATGCCAGCCACGATCCTTAGCATTTGATATTTTACATTTCTCATGGCCTTTGATTCTCATAACCACCCTGTGTAGCATGGAAAGATGAAAAGCCTCATCTGATTGAGGAGAAGACTGAGGCTTGGAGAGGGTAAGTGTCTTTCTGGATCACACAGCCAGCAAGTGACAGAGCTGGGGTTCGTGCCCCAGAGCAGTCAGACTCCAGAGCCCTCCCCACACAGACATGTCTGTTCATCATGGGGCCCAGGGCAGGTGCAGTTTGGATAAAGTGCTCCAAGCTTTGCCTTCTGCTCATCTGATACCCTGGGCAAATGAATGGCCAGTAAAGGTTTGAGGACAAGTCGCAGTTTA
This sequence comes from Cabassous unicinctus, assembly GCA_029593785.1. Lineage (NCBI taxonomy): Eukaryota > Metazoa > Chordata > Mammalia > Cingulata > Chlamyphoridae > Cabassous > Cabassous unicinctus. Next base: position 9,533 of record JAQZBX010107217.1, read on the forward strand.
GATCATAGGAGGGGATTTCTTGTACCCTCACACCTAGAAAGATCATTGACTCTGAGTCAAAATAAAAACCTGGTTTTTATATTAACTTTGACTTGTCAAAAATGCCTGGGCATCGCCTTTCTTTTTTCTCCCTTCTGCACATTCCTTTGACATGCAATTTATCTATCCATATCTATCTATCACCTCTCTCTCTCTCATGTATCTAAATCCATCTATCTATCATCTATCTGTCAATCATCTAATAAGTATGTAAGTATCCAGCATTTAGACTTTGGTCCAATTTCCTCCATTTCTGTGGGACCTCAAATCAGTTCCAAATGTTGATTCTATGTGAGAACCTTTGACTAGATGACCTCTCCAGATGCTTCTAGATTAAAACTCTGAATATGGCTCAGTCTACCTTTCTGTAGACAGACGCCCATCATTGGTGTTTCTTTTTAAAAGAACTTCATTGAAGTATAAATTCAGCTCACCTCTCAGATTCTCCAGAGAAATTAATGTGAAAAAAATAAAGTTATATGTAGACAGCAAAATAAACGTACCAAATTGGTCTGATTAACAAGTGGTGAAAAGCTTGTTTTATGTATATTAAAAAACAAGTACAGGATTTTAGCTCCCTGTGAGATAATTATTTTGCTCTTCCCCAGAACCAACTTTTATGTCCTAAGAAAATATTTACAACTCAAATTAGTAGCAAGAACAGATTAACTGCCAAGAACAATCTTCTCAATGATGGTGGAGATAGCCATGTTAAGGTGATTAGGAATCTATTAGAAAGTGAGATATCACTGATTTGTTGTTTTAAAGATTTGAGATATGAGCTTTTCATTAAACTTTGAAAATGTTTTAAATGATCCGTTCCATACTATAAAATGTGATTTGGCTTGAATGTCTAAAAAGAAAAAAAAAAGTCCTACCACACAGCAGTCCTGTCCCTTTGTTAATTATACTTCCTTCTTTGCCTTGAATATCAGAGCTTGGATAAGAATTGGAAGTGACTTACATTGAGGAGTTAAATCACCATTTTATATTTTTTTACAATTAATAAGAAAAATGGCATGTGGGGAGTGGATGTAGTTCAAGCAGTTGAGCGCCTGCTTCCCACAGATGAGGTCCCAGGTTCAATCTCTGACCCCGGTACCTA
>JAQZBX010107218.1:0-10676 GCA_029593785.1 Cabassous unicinctus
CATTTGAGAAAAAATTAGGACAAGAGAAAGGAAAGAGATAGCAAGAGAAAAAAAATAATAAAGATAATAATAATATTTAAAGGTAGGAAAAGAACCATTCAAGTTTACAAGTTGATTTTGTTTCAAATCCTTTCATGAACTTAGAGTGTTGAATATTATGAATGAAGAAATGAGCATATATGTGTATATCAGCAACGATAGTAAGAAAATGAAAAGAGAAATATGTGCATTCATTGATCTCATATACTTTTTTTTGTCCATTTCCTGTATGCTGAATTTCAGATCAGAAAATATATTGATGTGCAAGTTTATACTTTATTTGTGAGTAATGTCTATTGTCTCCCTTTGTTTTTAGCATCATCTTATCATTTTATACTTTGAATACAGGGAAACCACAGCATATCAAAGGCATAGAAAAGCTCACAATGTTTATGGGAATTCCTCCTTTGACAGTTTGAGATTATTTTTTTGAATTGCAAAAAAAGAGAAAAGTTATGTTTGTAAACTGATCTTTTCTTCTAGGTGTGATATGTTTTGATTGCATTAAATTCAGCTGGGTAACTTTGATTAAATTACCTGTTAAGATTAGGGCTTTTTTAAATTTTACTGCATCAATAAAGCATGATTCATGCTAGGTACCTGCACCTTTTGTGGGACTGATAAAAATGACACTTACATGGGCAAACAGACCTAAGTAAACAAAGAGGAGAAGACTTTGTCATTTTGTATACTGCCATGTGGCAGAAAGGAGAAGGCTTAAACAGGTTAAGCCCTGGGGAGAGATGGACAATTTGTCTGATAGCTTACAGCTGACCTTCGGAAGAGAGCTGAAACTGATACAGAAGCCTTGGGTGAAAAGTCCTATACCAGTCTGCACCTTAGACTTAGAAGGAGCTGGGACCAAAGAGCATCAGGAGAAGAAGCCCAGAGAAGAAGACTGAAATATGGCAGTTTGCCTGCCATGTTGCTACAACACATGGAAGCTGACTTTGGTGAGAAAGTACCACTTATGGTACCTTGAGTTGGACTTTACACAGCCTTGGGACAGCAACTTTTTACCTCAAATAAATACCCTTTATAAAAGCCAACAGTTTTCTGGTACTTTGCATCAGCTTCCCTTTGGCAGATTGATAAACCTCCTTATAGATATCTCAAAATCTCAGGAGATCTAAGTGCAGTGAGGTTTGCTGTTTTTTAGTAATTTATCTGGAAGCCCTGAATAGGAACCTCCTAACTTATACTCTCACTGTAAATGACCTGTATATGCAATCTCCAATGTACTTTTTATAGGCAATTTATGCCTCATGGATACTTATTATGTTTCAGATACTGTATATAAATTGTGAATTCTCTGACAAGCAGTAAAGTGATTTCTCTAACAGAATGTGTGACTTGGATTTTCCTAATTATATTCTATGGAACCACAGAGTTATCTTTCTTTATGGTGATGTTCTATGAGAGCTATGTTTCCATGTGTCACACTCTATACTATGAATCACCATCATCCTACATCTGTGAATACAGGGAACTAGTAGTTCCTTAGCTAGCAGGTTGGTCTATTGTGCTGTACACATAGGCACCATGTTCACGTTTCCCTTCTCAGAGTCCATCGAGATCTATGAGTATTTCTTTGGTTTGCCTCAAATTTGGGGATCTTACTTTCACCTCAATAGCAGTAAGTGTTTCACTGCCAAAGTATATTATGCCTTTTAATTTATGTCACATATTAATATATTTACAGTAGTGCTAAGGATTTATAGAAGCCCATAACAAACCTTATGCACCTGTAACACATATTTGCAATAATTATTTTGTTTGAAATTTATGGCATGACTGGTGTCTTAGACCTCATTCCAATTAAGGATCATTAAAAATATTCTCACAGCCTAATCTAACCCATGGTTCCACTAATCATAAACCCCACCATCTATATTGGGTGAAAGAGGGAGATGAACACTGAGTTAGGCTAAATGTTCAACAAATATCTTGAGTTCCCCAGTATGGATTTCCTTAATTTAAAAAACTTTGTGGAGTTCCAGGAAGATGACATCAGATTATGTCAGCAGGGCTCACCTGTCTTACAAAAACAATATAAAGAAGAAACTGAATGCTTGTGAAGAAAAGTAAGACCTTATGGGAATGAAAAACACAGTGGATGAGATTAAAAATACATTAGAGGCATACAACAGCATATTTGAAATGGAGAAGAACAGATAAGCAAATTAAAATACAGAACATCTGAACTTGAAAAAACAGAAGGGCAGAGAAATGAATTTAACAGTTATCAGTGAATTGAATGACAGTGTGAAAAACAAAAACATATGAGGAAAGGGTGTCCCAGAAAATAAAGAAAATAGATAAAGGACAGAAAGACTATTTGAGGAAATAATGGCTGAAAAATTCCCAAACCTTATGAAATACATAGTATTAATATCCAAGAAGAACTACATGCCCCAAAGAGAATAATCCATAGACTTATTCTTAGATACGTAATATTAAGAATGTTAGATGTCAGAGATAAAGATAGAATTCTGAAAGCAGAAAGAGAAAAGAAAATCATCACATACAAGGGTTGCTCAATAAGACTAAGTGCCAATTTCTCATCAGAAATGATGCAGCAAGCAGGCAATTGTATGATATTTTGAAAATATGAAAGAAGAATAAAATGCCAGTGAAGAATTCTTTATGTGGCAGTGAGATATCATTCACACCTACTAGACTGGCTATTTGTAAAATAACAGAAAACTCCAGGTGTTGAAGAGGTTTGCAGAAATAGGAACACTCATTTACTGCTAGGAGGAAGGTTTTTACCATTTTTGGTGCAGTCACTGTGGAGGACAGTTGGCAGTTCTTCAGGAAACTAAATACAGGATTGTCATATGATTCTGCAATCCCAGTACTGCTAATATACCTTGAAGAATTGAATGCAGGGCCATAAACACATATATACACATGAATGTCCATAACAACATTATTCACGTTTGCCAAAATATGGAAGAAACCCAAGTGTCCATCAATAGATGAATTGATAAACAAAATGTAGTATATGCCTACGATGGAATATTATTCAGCTTTAAGAAGGAATGAAGTACTGATGCATGTGGCAACATGGATGTACTTTGAGGATCTTATGTTGAGTGAAATAAGCCAGACACATAAGTTTAAATATTCCATCATCACACTGATATGAACTAACTATAGTGGCAGACTCACAGAGGTAGAGTCTGTCAGGTGAGTTAACAGGAGATAGAATGGGTGTAGAGAACTGTGGATAATTTTAAATTTTAAACAATATATGATTTTTATCCTTGCATAAATGAGTCCAATCAATTATAAAAAATTTTACTGTTGTGGCATCATTTTTAAGGCTTATATTAATGTAAATATATTAAGATTATATCTGACAAAAAACTGAAAATATATTTTCATCAGCAACTTATAAAACTTTTTGAAATCTCTCCTTTATACATTTAATAACAAAATTATTTGCTAATTTTATAGCTAATAAGCACTATTGAAAATTTAATAATCTCAAGAGATAAGCCAAATAATATTATCATTGAGAATTTGAAGAAAAACTGGCCATTCAAGAGGATGAAATAGTTAGTTCCCCAGGGCTCCTGAGAGGTATGACCTAAACATATCATTCTTATAGGTTAACCACATTTTTAAGAATCTTCAATCACACTTTTTCATATAACTTCTGGTAAATATGAATCTTCCTGAAAGAGTGACTCCTTGAATTTTATTCAGTGAAGAATGAAGCGGGATCACAGATTTTGTTATATCTATAATTGCACAAAGGATTATTCATGTTCCAGAAGAAAAACATGCTTCCTCATTTCTCAGGTATATTTCTGTGATTTCATTCACTCTTTACTTTAAAATGACTGGTGAAAATTCTCAGAGCTGTGATATGTCTCAAGATGGTGAGTATATTATTTCTTCTCCATATTATTTATCAATAATAATAGAGAATCTGGAAGTTTCTAAGTATGATTATACTATTTTTTATTTTTATAAAATGATAAAATGATACATGAGCATATGTAATTGATGCATAGAAACTTCTGAATTATTGAAAATATAATGATTCAGAAATTGAAATTTTTCAAGTACTATGAATTAAATATTACTTGAAAAAAAATGTAAAGGATATCGAAGAAATTCAGATGCAAGGGTGAGTTACTACAGCATTTCATGGAAATCAATGCTTATAAGCAAAAATTGTGTTTCAAATATCAGTATATTTGATGGGATATAGATAGGTCAAGATATTCAGTGAAATTTTCACTATAAAACTTCACTAAAAAACGTTGAGGTTTTTGTCATTTATTTGCTGAATATTAGGAACTAGATATAGTCTATGTAGATTTTTCATATACTAATGTATTTCATGTGTTTAACAATTGATGAGGAATAGGCATCCCACTCATTATGATTTTTTTCTGCATTTTAAAATTTTAAAGTAAATAATTTCTGTTATCACTGAGGTAACAAAGTTCAGGAATAAAACAACAGACTCTCTCTCTCTTTCTTATGACCAAGGTTATGCATTTAAACATCACGACACACTCTGAATTAAAAGACGTATCGTAAAATTAACACATTTTAGGTTCGCATAGAAAATTAAGAAATTTGTATAGACCAAGGAGAAGATGCAATTTGAAGATGTGGAGGATTGGAAGGAGATTTCTAAGGATCAATATCAATGTGTGGTTTTGATAAGGGAAATTAAAAATTAATTATCTGGAAATATGGTTATGTCTAATAACCTACCTCTTATGTCACCAGTATCAACTTACTTACTGATTTTTGCTTTTGATATTATGTAAAATTGCTGCTTTAAGGACTTTTGACAGCTCATAAAATTGAGGCTAATAGAAGAAACATGCATAATTGAAAGGATTATTATAGAAAACAATTTATATGAAATTATTTCCCAAAATACCAGAAATTTATATGAATATAATCAATGACAGTTAACATTATTATCATCTATATAAAATGCTAGCTGAATTGCATACTATTTGGCAATTACAAATGGATGATATATAAAGTATTTATAAAAATACTTTTTCTAACATGTTTATAATTATTACCCCTTAATTTCAAGTTTTCCACACACAATACTAAATAAATCTGAAATGAGACCACTCAAGGTAATTATTTTAAGATTTGAAAAGATAAGATAGAAGCAGTATTTCTGCATGGTTTGGTATGATTTAAGACAAGCCTGAGTAAAACAGTGATGGTTACACTTATTTTGAATGAAGAGATTTCAATAAAAGCTAGAAATACATGTGGGAAAGATATCTAGATAGAACAGCTCCATTTCCAAGTGCCAATACCGCTTCGGCACAATAATTCCAGGGCATAAGATCGATAGGGGTTAACCGGACAGAAGTGGAGAGGAAAACCAAATAGCAACCTCTCCTTTCTCCCCAGCCATTCGGTTTCTGACCTTGGATTATGAATAACCTGTAGCAACATCGCTGGCTAGGGCCCTGAGCTCCAGGTCCACTTCTGAAATTCTTGTTACTAATGACAGTGGCAGTGTGCAATGGATATAAATGTACTGTGAATTTCTTTCTTCACTATTGGATTCAACTTAAAATTATTTATTTTATGTTATTTTGTGTCCCTTCCTGGAACTACTTCCAGCGCCATTTTGCATTCCCTTTTGGGTTTGCTTTTTCAACTTTTGTTGTAACTTCTTGATGTAACAGCAGTTTAAAAGGGCAGGAGTCGACTCACAAGATGGCGAACATAATTGAGTCTGTTTGGAGAGACCAACTGGTGTTTGTGACATTGTTTTTTTTTTTAAATTAAAACAAACAAACAAACAAAATTCTTGTCTACCTGGAAGGAAAGAAGGAAGGGAGGAAGGGGAGGGAGGAAGGAATTTGGTCCTTCATCAAATATTGGAAATCATGCCTGATGGCAGGAAAGTTGCTTTGAAGAATAGTGTCTTAGTCAGCCAAAGGGGTGCTAATGTGAAATACCAAAAATGGATTGGTTTTTACAAAGGGTATTTATTTGGAGTAGAAGTCCACAGATACCAGGCCATAAGGCGTTATGCTCTTCTCTCACCACAGTCCATTGCCACGTGTTAGAGCAAGACAGCTGCCGGCGTTTGCCAGGGTTCAGGCTTCCGGGGTTCCTCTCTTCCCTGGGCTGCATTTCTCTCCGGGCTTAGCTCCTGTTTCCTCCAAAAGTTCAGCTGCAGATGATCAGGTGAATGGCTCGCTTCTCTTCTCCTGGGGCCTTCTTTCCAACATCAAAACTGCTTCTCAAAGGACTGCTTTAACTCTGTTCTTTGCCTTGCCTTTTATATTCAATTCCACACCCACCAAGGGGTGGGGCTCAACGCCCTACTGACTGACCCGTGGCCCAGTCAACGCCCTAATCATAATTCAATCATGCCCAGATTAACAGATCAGTTTACAAGCATGATCCAATTATATTTTTGGAATTCATAATTACATCACATTGCCAGATGGCCACAAAGAGTAATATCAGGTGGGATGCTTTTTTGAAATTCAGTGTGCAGGTAAGGAGCTAAACTAGAAGACAGTAAGGGAACTCTGGTACACACTGCATTGGAAAATTTGAATAAATTGTATTCCAAATAGGATCAAATAGTTAAAGGGATATTTCTATAAAGAAGAAAAGAATGGGCTCACAAATATATCTTATAGAACAACTGAAAGGAAAGACTGTTTAGGCATAATCTATCTGCTGTCATTTGGATTAAAATCATTCTGAGAAGAAATTCAAAAACATTCAGTAACTTTATTACAGAAAGTTTTTTTAAAAAAAATTCAACCAGCCAAAGATAAGGACATGAAAAGAATAATTGTCAGTGTTCAAACAAACAGGGTGATGGAGAAGCTCTCTTACTGACCCTGAGATAACCATTTGCCAATGATGAATATGAGAAAATAGTCACTGGATATATCCAGGTAGAGTTTGAAATGATATTAACAGAAACAGTATAAGTGTGATTCAATAACTGACAGGTTTATGGACCTTGATTCCATTTAAAATCATTTAGTGTGCTTAGATTATGTGATCATATAATTAACATGCAAGATGAGTAACATTGCAATTAACATGTAAGATGAGTTAGTAAAAAAAGTGAAAAGGGAAATATTTTAAATCATTGGTAGCAAAATACTATTTTTGTCCATTTGCTATCTGCAGAATTCCTCATGATAAGCCTTATATTGATAACAACAGTGATTTTTTTTTATTTGTAAGCAATGTGCATTGCCTCCATTTGTTTTCTAGCATATTATTTTCATTTTATCCTTTAGCTACAGGGAGACTGCAACACAATTGAAAACATGCGCAATCTCACTATCTTTACGGAATTCCTCCTCAAGAATATCTCAACCTCCCATGAGCTCCAAGTCCTTCAAGGTCTGGTTTTCTTAATGATGTTTGTGGGAGCCCTGACTGGCAATCTTCTATTACTGTCATTGTAACCGAGCCACATCTGCATTCTCCAAAGTATTTCTCCATAGGCAATTTATCCCTAATTCATCTTTGCTGCATTTCTTTAGTTTTCCCAAAATGATTGTGAATTCACTGACAGGCAATAAATCGATTTCTCTCCCAGAATGTGCTGCACAGATTTTAATGTCTATCTTGCTTGTATTCATAGAGATTTCCTTCTTTTAGGTGATGACCTATGATCGCTATGTTGCCATTTGCCACCCTCTGCAGTATGGGCTCACCATCACCCCACGCCTGTGCACACAGGCAACTGGTGGCTCCTGGGCAAGTGGATTCATCCATTCTGCTATGCACACAGGTGTCATGTTCAGGCTTCCCTTCACAGAGTCCAATGTGATCCATCAATATTTCTGTGATATACCTCAAATTTTGAAAATCCCATCTTCAAATGTTTGGTTTTCTGAGTGTGGGGTCCTAGCTGTTAGTTTTTCCATTGTCTTAGTATGTTCTGAATTTTTATTTATGTCATATATTAATATATTCTCAGTGGTGCTTAGGATGCATTCTGTGGAAGTCTGTAACAAAGCCTTATGCACCTGTACCCCCACAGTTGGCAATTCTCATTTTGTTTTTAATTTCTATTTTGACTCCTCTCTTTGGTCCCATTGCAAGTGAAGCATCCTTTATTAATCTTCTCATGGTCATGTTTTATACCATGGTGCCCACATTCATAAACCCCATCATCTATAGCCTATGGAACAGTGAGATTAACTCTGCTCTATGCAGAATGTTCCAAAGATATTTTGAGTGTCCATGTAGGGTTTCTCTAGATTAAATATTCTGAATAATATTTGAAAGAATATTAACTTCTATTTTAAATGTGATGTTAAATTTCTATCTCTATTAAATATCCAGATTTTTAAAATTCTCCATATACTCGTTTTCTTTATATATCTGTGATAGTAAGCTACACATCTGTGTCCTAATTTTTCAACTCTATATATTTTGTAATCCATCAATTCTCCTGGAAAATATTTTCCACATTGTTAAAATGTTTTGGGTAGTTTAGGATTTTTTTTTTTTTGGCTAAAGAACGGAATGATATCATATGGAGATGATTATGTATGAGTACATTGACAGGTCCCTATAAACTTGAGAGAACTTCAAGGAACAAAGTTCCACCACTCTTGGAGAGAACATTGAGCTTTGAATTAGAGAATTCAGTTCAAATCTCTCTTTGCGTTCACCTTTATACGAATATCTGAACCCAGTAATAAAGTGATTAGACTTGAAGCATAACTATGGAATTAAGGGCACAATAAGGAAGCCCTGAGATTCATGCTAAGGTTGCTTCCCTGAATGAAAAGTGAACAATAAAAACAAGGCCTTCAACACAATATAACATTTAGAAGTTTTTTCTCTCTCCCTAAGTTCCAGCCAAAAATGTTCATGCCATGCTTGATTCAACTCAATATGCCTGCATAGTAAAGAACAACAGCTGATAGAGTGGAATTGGATTTTGCATGCAGAAACCTGATACTGCTTATTTTATAGGAAGCACTTTTTTCTACCAACATATCCTCTCAATATGGAACCAGTTTCTGAATCTCATGTTGATCCAGCATTCTGATGGTTAAGGTAATTCAAAATTCAACCCCTTGAAGGCTGTCTTTTTACTTTAGAATGCCTATCAATAAAATTCTCAACAGTATGGAACTACTTCTCATTTGTCACCCAAGAATTCTGTATCTGGCAAAACTGCCTTTCAAAACTGAGGGAGAGGTTAATGTATTCCCAGATAAACAAAAGCTGTTTATTTCTCCACCACTAACCAGCCCTACAACAGATGCTAAAGAGAGTTATATAGGTTGCCAGGAAAGGACACTAGAGAATTGATCGAAGCCACCTGAAGAAATAAAGATCTCTGGTAAGGATAGCAACATGGATAAATATAAATGTTAATAGTATTGTGTTTTTTGGTGTGTAACTCCACTTTTTACTTCCAACAGTACCTAAAAAGGCAAATGCAAAAAAATGCATGATAAATCAGTGGTTTTGTGTCCATAATATATAAACATGCAATTTGTGACAAAAACTACAAACAGATGGGGTGTGGAGGGTTATAGGAACACAGTTTGTGAATACCATTTAATTTAAGTTTGTATCTAAGAAAATGAGATTCATATAGATTTCAAATATTAAATATATGTCCCATGGTAACTACTATGAAGAATATTTAGGTTCAAAGGGACAGAAATTAGAATATAATTAGCAAGGGTCGGGATGGAGGTTAGGAAGTATGACATGTTAATTCATAGTGGTTGGGAGTTTCTTTTTGTGGAGATGGGAAAGTTTGGTAGTCATATGTGTTGAAGGTACCACAACAGTGTAAATATGTACATAAATATGATTGATCTCACTAGTTAGTTTGCTTGAGAGTTTTAGGGATAGAAAAGGTTATGTTGTGTATATGTTAAAAAAATAATTATCAACTAAAGAACAATGATAATTAAATTCAATAATGATTGGGATAGGAGCCAATAATGGAGGAAAAGGCACCAAAAGGATATCTTGGGGACATACAAAAATTTTAATATAGATGGTAAGATTTTTATTACTGCTAAATTTCTTGAACTTGATAACTGCACTTAGGGTAGCTACACAGGTAAATACTCTTGTTCTTAGGAAATATGTATAGCATTGTTAACTTCTTAAGGAAATTTCTGTATATAAACTACCCTCAAGTGTTCAGAAAATGGATTGATAAATGCATAGACAAATGGAATAATGAATAAAAAATAAAATTATATGGCAAATGTGGCAAAATTTAAAAATTGTTAGAATTGGGTGCCTGGGACGATGGGTATGTGTCCAATTTCTTGGAATGGGGTATGTATTACTTTAATAACTGTCATGAAGTGTGAAATAATTTCAAAATAAATCTATTTTAAAAAAATATTAATCCCAGTAAATGACTGAAATGTGTTCATTGTTCTCCGATATCTGAAATATATCCTAATATTTTCAGCATTTCAGTAATTGATGACTCCAGCACTTTTCTTTTAAAAATTAATTTGTTCTACCCAAATCACCTGCACAAGTGTCTCCTGGGACTTGAAAGGAACTTGATTTGAAATTTGTTGACAAAGAGTCCTGGGTAAGAGGTAGAATTCTAAGTCTACATTTCTGAGTGAGCAAAAATCATGAAAATATTT
>JAQZBX010107219.1:0-10676 GCA_029593785.1 Cabassous unicinctus
AGATCCGACAGCAACAAAAAATTACAAACCATACCAAGAAACAGGAAGACATGGCCCAGTCAAATGAACAAACCAAAAACCAGAAAGAGATGCAAAACATCGAACAATTAAACAAAGCTTTCTAAACAAATATCATGGACCAACATAATGAAGTGAAGTAAGAGATTAAGGCTATTAGGAAGAAACTGGGAGAACATACTGAAGAAATTGTAAATATACATAAAAAGATAATGGATATGATGGTGATGAATGGCACAATCCAAGAAATCAAAAAGACACTGGAAGCAATTAAAGCAGATTAGAACAGTCAGAGGAAAGAATTTGCGATGTGGAAGACAGTACATCTGAAATCAAACAGATAGTAGAACAGATGGATAAAAAGATAGAAAAAGTCCAGCAGGGACTTAGGGATTTGAACAACAACACAAAACACAGAAACATATGCCTTATAAGCATCCCAGAGGGAGAATAGAAGTAAAAGGGGACAGAAGAATTGTTGGGGGAAATAATGGCTGAAAAATCCCCAACCCTATTGAGGGAGATGGATGTACATATCCAGAAAGTGCAGTGTAACCCAAACAGTATAAATCTCAACAGGATTACTCTAAGACATATACTTATCAAACTATCCAATGCTCTAAACAGCAACAACAAATACTGAAGGCAGCAAGAGAAAAGAGAAGCATCACATACAAGGGAAGCGCAATATGATTAAGTGATGATTTCTTTTCTGAAATCATGGAGGCAAGAAGGCAGTGGTATAACATAGTTAAGAGGCTAAAAGAAAAATATTTCCAGCCAAGAATTCTCTATCCAGCAAAGGTGACATTCAAAAATGATGGAGAGTTCAAAATATTCACAGATCAACAGAAGTTAAGAGAATATGCCAATAAGAATCCTGCCCTTCAAAAAATACTAAAGGGAGTTCTGCAAGAAGAAAGGAAAAAATATGAGAGAGAGAATTAGAGGAGAGTGTAAGAACAAATAAAAAGACAAAAAGGAAATAAAAACAACATATGACATACATAAACCCAAAGAAAATATGGCTAATGTAAGTAATTCCTTGAGATAAATAACACTGAATGTTAATGGATTAAACTCACCAGTCAATAGACACAGATTGGCAGAATGGATCAGGAACTATGACCCATCTATATTCCGTCTACAAGAAACCCGCCTTAGACCCAGGGATTCAAGAAGGCTGAAAGAAAATAGTTGGAAAACAATCTTACAAGCAAACAATATCCAAAAAAGCACAGGAGTAGCTATACTAATATCAGACAAAATAGACTTTAAATGAAAAACTATTGTAAGAGACAAAGATAGAAACTATATATTAGTAAAAGAGATAAGCTTTCAGGAGAAAGAACAATCATAAACATTTATGCATCTAACCAGGGTGCCTCAAAACACATGAGGCAAACACTGGAAAAACTAAGTGGAGAAATAGATGCCTCTACAATTATAGTGGAGACTTTAACACCATTATCAACAGTAGCCAAAACATCTCAACAGAGAATCAATAAAGGAACAGAGACCTTGAATAATACATTAGAGGATCTAGACCTAATAGACATGTACAGAACACTACACCCATATAAAGTGGGATATAAATTCTTCTCGAGTGTTCATGAATCATTCTTCAAGACAGACCACAGGCTAGGTCACAGAAAAATTCTCAGTGAACTCAGAAAGATAGAAATCATACAAAGCAATTTCTTTGACCACAATGGAAAGAAGCTGGAAATCAGTAAGGGCCAGAGGACCAGACTAGTCACAAAGATATGGAAGTCAAACAACTCATTCTTAGACAAGCAGTAGGTCAAGGAGGAAATCTCAAATCACTAACTACCATGAAAGGAATGAAAATGACAACAAAATATATCAAAACATATGGAATGCAGGGGTACAGATGTGGCTCAAATGGTTGGGTGTCCATCTCCCATATGGAGGGACCTGGTTTCGATCCCCGGCACCTCCTGTAAAGCAAACAAACAAACAAACAAAAACCATATGGAATGCAGTTATAGCTGTACTGAGAGGGAAATATGCATATATCAAAAAAGAGGAAAGAACTAAAATCGAAGACCTAACTGCACACCTGGGGAAAATGGAAAAACCATAAACTAACCCCACAGGAAGTAGAAAGAAGGAAATAACAAAGATCAGACCAGAACTAAATGAAATAGGAAACAAGAAACCACTAGAAAAAATGAACAAAATCAAAGGCTGTTTCTTCAAAGATCAATAAAATTGACAAACTCCTAGCCAGATTAAGAAAGAAGAAAATAAAGCAGTTACAAATAGACAAAATAAGAAATGAGGAAGGGAATATCATCACTGACCCCACGGAAATAAAGAGGATACTTTGAAAAATTATATGCCAACAAGAATGATAATTAGGAATGGACAAATTCCTAGAAACCCACAAGCAGCCTACATTGACGAAAGAAGAAATTGATGAACTCAACAGACCAATCACAAGTAAAGAGGTAGAATCAGTCATCAAAAACCTCCCAACTAATAAGAGCCCAGGACCAGATGGCTTCACATGTGAATTCAACCAAACATTCCAAAAAGAACTAACATCAATCCTACTTAAACTCTCCCAAAAAATAGAATAGAAGGAACATTGCCTAACTCATTCTATGATGCCAACATTACCCTAATACCAAAGCCAAACAAAGATGCCACAAGAAAGGAAAATTACAGACCAATCTCTCTAATGAACCTGAATGCTAAATTCCACAACAAAATACTTCATAATTGTATTCAACAGCACATCAAATGAATTATACACCATGAGCAAATGGGGTTCATCCCGGGTATGCAAAGATGGTTCAACATAAGAAAAACAATCAATTTAATACACCACATAAACAGTTTGAAAGAAAAAAAAATCACATGATCATCTCTATAGATGCAGAAAAAGGATTTGACAAAATACAGCACCCTTTCCTGATAAAAACACAGCAAAAGAGAGGAATAGAAGGAAACTTTCTGAACATGATAAAGGGTATATCTGAAAAACCCAAAGCTAGCATTATGTACAATGGTGAAATCTTAAAACCTTTCCCTCTAAGATCAGGAACAAGAAAAGGATGCCCACTATCAGTGTTCCTATTTAACATTGTCTTAGAAGTCCTTGCTCGAGCACTGAGGCAAGGAAAGGAAATAAAAGGCATCAAAATTGGAAAGGAAGAAGTAAAAGTTTCACTATTTGCAGTCGACATGATCCTATATATAGAGAGCCCTGAGAAATCTACAAGGCTTCTAGAACTTTTATTTGAGTTCAGTAAAGTTATGTTATAAGATCAATGCACAAAAAGTGAGTAGCATTTCTGTACACCAGTGCTGAACAATCTGAGAAGGAAAAAAGAAAAACTTTCCATTTACAAGAGTAACTAAAAAAATCAAATACCAAGGAATAAATTTATCTAAAGATGTAAATGATGTATCTGCAGAAAACTGCACAGCACTTTTAAAGGAAATCAAAGAAGACAAATAAATGGTAGAATATTCCCTGTTCATGGATAGAATGACTAAATATAATTAAGATGTCTATCCTACCAAAACAAATATACAGATTTAATGAAATCCCAATAAAAATCGACACAGCATTTTTTACTGAGTTGGAAAAACTAACTATGGAATGTATTTGGAAGGCAAGGGGCCCCAAATAGTCAAAGACATTTTGAAAAAGAAAAATGAAGATGGAGGAATCACACTACTTTAAAACATACTACAAAGCTACAATGGTCAAAACTGCATGGTATTGGCACAAGGATACACATACTAGCCAATGGAACTGAATTGAGAGTTCTGATATAGATCCTTGCATATACAGTCATCTGATATTTGACAAGGCCACCAAGACCACTCAACTGGGAAAAAAGGCCTCTTCAACAAATGGTGCTTGGAGAAGTGGATATCCATATTCAAAAGCATGAGAGAGGAACACCATCTCACACCTTATACAAAATTCAACTCAAGATGGATCAAAGATCTAAATATAAGAACAAAGACAATTAAGACCCTCAAAGAT
The DNA here is from genome assembly GCA_029593785.1 of Cabassous unicinctus. Classification (NCBI taxonomy): domain Eukaryota; kingdom Metazoa; phylum Chordata; class Mammalia; order Cingulata; family Chlamyphoridae; genus Cabassous; species Cabassous unicinctus. The sequence goes on from JAQZBX010107219.1 coordinate 4,046, forward strand.
AATGTAGGGAAGCATCTATAGGACCTTGTAGTAGGAAATGGATTCATGAACTTCACACCCAAAGCATGAGCACTAAAACAAAAAATAGATTAATGAGATCTGCGCAAATTTAAAATCTTTTGTACCTCAAAGGAGTTTGTTAAGAAAGTGAAAAGACAGCGTACCTAATGGGATAAAATATTTGGTAACCATATATCTGATAGGACTCTAATATCCTGCATATATGAAGAAATCCTATATCTCAAAACTAAAAAGACAAACAACCCATTTTAAAAAATGGGCAAGTAATTTTAACAGACACTTCTCCAAAGAAAAAATACAAATGACTAAAATGCACATGAAAAGGTGCTCAACATCACTAGCTATTAGGGAAATGCAAATCAAAACTAAAAGAAGATACCATCTTACACCCATTAGGCTGGCAGCCATTATAAAAACAGAGGACTACAAGTGTTGGAGAGGATGTGGAGGAATGGGAACCCTCATCCACTGTGGGTGGGAATTTAGAATGGTCCATCCATTGTGGAGGACAGTCAGGCCGTTCCTCCAAAAACTAGCTATAGATCTGCAATATGACCCAGCAATTCCACCCCTGGGTATATAGCCAGAAGAACTGAAAGGACATGAACAGATATATGCACACCAATGTTCATAGTGGCATTATTCACTATTGCCAAAAGCTGGAATCAACCCAAATGCCCATCAACAGATAAATGGATAAACAAAATGTGGTATCTACATACAATGGAATATTACTCAGCTATAAAAAGCAATACAGTACTAACACATGGGAAAACATGGAAGAATTTTGAGGACTTTATGTTGAGTGAAGCAAGCCCAGTCATTGAAGGACAAATATTACATGACCTTTCTGTTATGAATTAAGGAAATTTAGCTGACTCAGAGCTAGAAAATAGGAAAATAGTTTTACAGGAAATATAAACAGAAAAGAAGGTTGTGAGCTACCATGCATATGCGTGAAAACTTTGATAAGGTGGAAGTGAGCAGTTAGACAGTGAGGAGATATGACAGGTGTGTAGGGATAATATTGGTTTGGCAGTGCAAGCTTGACAGGGTGGTAAGGTGTGGTTTATGGGTTGGATGGTCCATCCAACTGGGGGGAGGGTTGTTGGAGGGAGCAGGTGAAAACTGGGGATTGGTGGGTATGTGGTTGAAACAACAATAATGGGAAAACTCTCTTGGCACTATGACAAGGAAGCATTACTGGTTAGGGTGTTGAGTAGGGAGGCATTTGGGACAGGGCACACCCGGGGCAGTCTTTGAGGGAATGTGTGAGTGATCATTTTGTCATAGTGTGCTGTATCAGTCAGGGGAAACCCCATAATGAGTGGGAAGGAGTTGGACTCCCATGCTGGGGAGGCCCAGTGTGTTCTCAGAGGGGAGAGTGTCTCTCAAGAGCATGGGGAACTCCAAATAGGGGAGAAGAGAATAGCGGGTGAAGCCCTCAGCATTGTAGCAAATATCAATGATCTTTGTCCTTCAATGAGTGAAGCTTGGTGGTTGCTGTGGACTCCAAGGAGAGGGGGAGGGATGAATAGAATAGATGGAAGAGGGGGTATTTAGGGGCACTGGAAGTGTTCTGCATGATCTTATAATGATGAATACAGGCCATGTTAAATTTCATCAAAAATTTATATGTGTATGGTCTAAAATGTAAACCATAATATAAACCATTGTCCATGGTTAGTAGCTATGCTTCAATATGTGTGCATCAGTTGTAACAAATGTACAATCGACATGTAAACTAGTTATTAATAGAGAAGGGGGAAAGGGGGAAGGATGTTGGGTACATAGGAGTCCCTTATATTCTATAAGTAACTTTACTATGACCTAAAACCTCTTTGAAAAAAAGAAGCAAGACACTCAGGAAGAAATGAAAGAAAATGCCACTGTACATAAAGGACAACAGATATTACAGTGACAAAAGGCAAAATGTCAAAAAAATTTATTTAATTTTAATTTTTTTAATACCGCATTTTTCAACTTTATTTTAGTTTAGTTTTTCAAAATTATTTATTTGATTTTCTATGGTTAAACCTATCATTATTTTATTTTCCTATTAATTGAATTTGGCAACATTATTGGCTTTGTTTTTGAAGAAGTTTTGGAATACAGAAGAGTTACAACTATGGTGGGGAGGATCAATGGTGTGGGGTGTGATGGGTGATGCATGGGAGGTAGTTCACTTGGGCATACATATAAGGTATATAAATTTGTTCAAATGTTCATGGGGCTTTGCCACAGTGTGTAGAGATTCAAACAACAGCTGAAGGATTGTTGAATCCCCATCCTGGGGAGTTCTGCCACATTCTCTAATGGAACAGCAACAACCCCCCAAGTACATGGGCAATGACTAGTGAAGAAGCATAGTCCACTGATGGGTCCTTGATATTGACAACTATGCTTATAAGCCTTTTGCTTTTGAATTTGCAACTTGGTCTAGTGTTGTAGGGTGCCTAAGAGTTAACTCTTGAGCGTCTCCTTGTTGCTCAAATGTGGCCTCTCTCTAAGCCAACCTCAGCATGTGGATGCATTAGCTTCTCTACAGTGAGGACATGACTCCCCGGGATAAGCTTCCCTGGCACCAAGGGATTACTACCAAGCATCGGCTGGTGATACAACTGGAAAAAGTCCTTGACCAAAACAGGGAGAAGATAAAGACAAATGAGTTTATATGGCAAAGTGACTTCAAAGTGAGTCAGGAGGGCATCAGAGAGTTAACACTTATGCACATCCCAGCAGGATCTCATAGACAGCCAAAGTGGACACTACACCTAAACAGGGGGGTTTCTGAGGGCTCCAGAGACACCCTGGGCCTGTGGTCATGGCAGATAGCTCTGGAGTTTGGTGCCTTTCCAGCGGGCCCTACTTTGGAGATTGTGCTCCCGAGTGTGACAGAGTTGGGCTCAGATCTGACTCCTCTACACATGCCTCTTCTGTCCTTTTTGTTTGAACCTAGAGTTGGTCCTGGAGTTGGTAGGTGTATGTCCAGGAGATTTGAATCTTTGGGCTGTCCATGTGCCAGATGGGCACTGAGCCTCAGCAGAGTTACAGCACCTACTCTCCAGAACATTGGACTCAGCACAGCTGATGGAGAGAGGAGGATGGACAACCACCACACCAAGGAACGAAGAGAGTCTACAACTGCAATCAAGTGAGTTCCATACATCGGCCATATGAGATCGAAGGCCCCTCTCAATTAGAGGTGGAGTGGGCATCATCATCCCAGAATCCTCAGGATTGGTGAATAAAATATTGACTATAGTAGACTTACTGGTGTTCTGCTATAGACTTATTGTGATTCTAGCAATGGAAGAAATTATATCATTGATTTGGATACAGTGGCCACTGGCGGTGCTGAAGGCAGGGAGATGGAAAAAGAGGTGTAATGTGGGAACATTTTCAGGATTTGGAATTGACCTGGATGACACTGCGGTGACAGATACAGGCCATTATAGATCCCACCATAGCCTACAGAATTGAGTGGAGGCAAGTGTAAACTACAATGTAAACTCTATTCCACGCTTAGTGGCAATGCTCCAAAATGTGTACATCAATTGCAATGAGTATAACGCACTAATGAAAGAAGTTGTTAATATGGGGGAAAGTGTGAGGTCTGGGGAGTAGGGCATATGGGAATCCCTTATATTTTTTTGTTTAACAATTTATGTAATCTAAGTGTCTTTTAAAAATATATTGAAAATATATTTTTAAAAAAGACTAAATATCAATAAGATGTCATTTCTACAGAAAGCATTTTATCTATACAGTGCAATCTCAATCAAAATTCCAACAACCTTCTTTGCAGAAATGGAATAATCAATCATCAAATATTTATGGAAGTCTAAGGGGCCCTGAATAGCTAAAGCTATCTTGAAAAAGAAGAAAGTTGGAGGACTCACAATTCTCTATCTTAAACTTATTATAAAGCCCTGTAAATCAACACAGCATGGTACACGCATAAGGACAGACATATAGATCAATGGAATGTAACTGAGAACTAAGGAATCATCCCTCCAATTTTGGCCATCTGATTTTTGACAGTGGGAGCAAAAAAACTCAATGGGGAAAGAATGATATCTTCAACAAATGGTGCAAGAAAAACTGGATTTCCATTTCAAAAAACAGAAAAACAAGAGGAGGAAAACCCTACCACATACCTTATACATAAATTAACTCAAAATGTATCAAAGACCAAATATAAGTGGCAGAACTATCAAAATCCTGGAAAATATTAAGAGAAGCATAAACAAGACTTTTTGTTAAGCAATGTAATTTAGACTTTACATCAGAATTACAAGCAACAAAAGAAAAAAAAACCTATTTCTAAGCATGTCTAAGCAACCTGACTGCAGAAGTGCTGAGAGCAAAGAAGTGGCCACTACATATTTCCAAATAACCTGAACTCAGAGGTTTTAGCACAAAGAAGAAACTACTGTGTATGCCCAGACAATAATTCCCTACTCACCATTCTTCTCAATGAAAGGATGCCACTTCCTTCCCTTAGGAGAAAAGGTGCTTTGCAGACACAAGACCACACTCCTCCATTCTTTGGTCAAAGAATAATGTTTTTGCTCTGCTTTTAAATATATATATTATATATGGGACATCATCAAAATTAAAAAAAAATCTTTTGTTCCCCTAAGGACTTTATTACGAAATTAAAACAACAACGTAAATGATGGGAGAAAATATTTGGAGACCTCATTCTGATTAACATTTAATACCCACAATATATCAAGACATTTTTCATCTTAACAAAAGGACAAACAGCCCAATTTTAAAATGGGCAAGAGATGTGAATAGACATCTCTACATGCAAGATATACAAATGACCAGTAAGCACGTGAAAAGCTACTCAAAATCATTAGTCATCGGGGAAATGCAAATAATTAAAACTATAATGAGATAACATTTCATACACATTAGAATGGTTGGTATAAAAAAAAACAGAGAATAATGTGTTGGAATGGATGTGGAGAAATTGTGACACATTGCTGAGTGACAATGTTAAAATGATTCAACCATTCTGGCAGTTCCTCTTAAAGCTAAGTGTAGAAATACCATATGATCTGGCAATCTCACTACTATGTATATACCCAAAAAGAATTGAAAACAGATTCTCAAATATATATTTGCAGACTGATGTTCAAACTTGTATTATTCACAAATGCCAAAAAATGGAAGCAAGCCAAGTGTCCATCAACTGATGATGAATAAATAAAATGTGGTATATACATAAAATGGAATATTATTCAGTCATGAAATATAGTGAAGTGTTGATACTTCAACAACATGGATGAAGCTTGAAGGCATCAGGTTGAATGAAATAAACCATATACAAAAGGCCAAATATGGTATGAGCTCAAATATGATATGAAATAAATTAGAATAAACAAAATCCTAGATTCAGAATCTATATTGATTACCAGAAGATAGGGTGGGGAGAGGGATGGTGAAGTTAATGCTTAAAATGTACCAGATTCCTATTTGGAATGAATCCTTTTAGTTATGGATGGTAGTGTTGGTACAACAATATTGTGAATGTAACTAATAACACATAAATATATATGTGAATGTGATTAATAGGAGAAATGTTATCTTGTAAATATAGTAACAAAATAAAACTTTTTGAAAAAGTCCATAAAAGTACACTACACAAACAGTGAACCCTAAGCTAAACCATGGACTATAGTTAATGGTAGAATTATAAAAGTTTGCCATCATCAATTCTAACAAATGCTCTATACTAATTTAAAGTGTTAATAATATGGTAATGGGATGGTATATGGGAATCCTGTATTTTATGTGTGATTGTTCTGTAAACCCACAACTCTAGTAAGGAAAAAATAAACAAGCTTAAGATTTCAGCTCTCTTCTTATGGTTACTTGTTATTCTATGGTATCCTGTTATGATACTCTATTGCTGTGGGGTCAGTGGTGATGTCCCGACTTTCATTTCTGATTTTATTGATTTGCATCTTTTTTCCCCCTGTTTATCTAGTTTAGGGTTTATTTCTTTAATCTTCTCAAAGAATGAAGGTTTTGGTTTTTAAATTCTTTCTAATGTTTTCTCAAGTTCCTTTAACTCTTTCTAAAATTTGTTATTTCCTTCTTTCTGCTTGCTCTGGGATTAGTTTGTTATTTTTCTAGTTCCTCCTGGTGTGCAGTTATGTCTTTGATTTTAGCTCTTTATTTTTTTTTAATGTAGATATTTAGGGCTATAAATTTCCCTCTCAACACTAATATAGTTGCATCCCATAAATTTTGATATGTTGTGTTCTCATTTTCATTTGCTTTGAGGTAGCTAATGATTTCTCTGGTAATTTCCTCCTTGAACAATGATTGTTTAAAAATGTGTTGTTTAACTTCCATATATTTTTGACTATGTCTGTTCTCCATCCTTTATTGATTTCCATCTTCTTTCTGTTGTGGGCAGAGAAAATGTTTTGTATAATTTCAATTTTTCTAAATTTGTTGAGACTTGTTCTATGACCTAACATGTTGTCTATCATGGAGAATTATCCCTGAGCAATTAGATGAATGTATAGCCTGCTGTTTTTTGGTTGTAATATCCTGTATAAGTCCATTAGGTCTAGTTCATCTAATG
>JAQZBX010107220.1:0-10674 GCA_029593785.1 Cabassous unicinctus
TGGGACCAGTCACACGTTGTGCTACCCTCAACACCACCCACCACCAGAACCTTTCCATCACCCCAAACAGAAACCTGCACCTATTATGCATTAACTCTCCCTTCTCCTTCTCCTTCTTTACCCACTCTGTACCTGAACTCTTCTTTCTGTCTCCATGAATTTGCATATTCTAATTATTTCATTTAAATGGAATCATACATATCTCTCCCTTTGTGTCTGACTTATTTCATTCATCATGATGTCTTCAAGGTTCATCTATGTAGCAGCATGTATCAGAATTTTTTTTATAGCTTTATTTTATTTATTTATTCCCACCCCTCCCTTGTTGTTTTGGGCTCGCTGTTTGTTCTCTGTGTCCATTTGCTGTGTGCTCTCTGTGTCTGTTTGTCTTCTATTCTCATCTTCTCTTTAGGAGGCACTGGGAACTGATCCTGGGACCTCCGATGTGGGAGAGAGGCACTCAATTGCTTGAGCCACCTCAAATCCCTGGTTTGTTGTGTCTCACGTTGTCTCTCCTCTTTGTCTCTTTGTTGTGCCAGCTCTCCACACAGGCCAGCTCTCCACGCAGGGTAGCTCACCTTCACCAGCAGGCCCTGGGTCACTGTAGTTTTGATTTGAATTTCCCTAATAGCTAGTGATGTTGGACATCTTCTCATGTGCTTTTTAGCCATTTGTATGTCTTTTTATTTTTGAGAAGAAAGATTTCTCTATATATGCAGGATATTAGGCCTGTATTGGACAGTTGGTTACCAAATAAATTCTCCCAGTGAGTAGGCTGCCTTTTCACTTTCTTGATGAACTCCTTTGAAGCACAAAAGTTTTTAATTTTGAGGAGGTCCCATTTATCTATTTTTCCTTTCATTGCTCATGCTCTGGGTGTAACATTTATGAAAACATTTCCTACTACAAGATCTCATAGATGCTACCTTACATTATATTCTAGGAGCTTTATGGACTTGGCTCTTATATTTAATCTTTGATCCAACTTGAGTTAATTTTTGTATAGGCTGTGAGAAGGTGGACCTCTCTCATTCTTTTGGATATGGATATCCAGTTCTCCAAGCGCCATTTGTTGAAGAGGCCATTCTCTCCCAGTTGAATGGGCATTGTGGCCATGTTGAATATCAGTTGACTGTATATGGAAGGATCTATATCAGAACTCTAAATTCAGTTCCATTGGTAAGTATATCTATCCTTGTGCCAATAGCATGGAGTTTTGACCACTGTAGTTTTGTATGTTTTAAAGTCAGGTAGTGTGATTCCTCCAATTTTGTTTTTCTTTTTCAATATGACTTTGGCTATTCAGGACCACTTGCCCTTCCAAATAATTTTCATAGTTAGCTTTTCCAATTCAGTAAAAACTGCTGTGATATAAATTTTTTTCAAGATTCAAGCTGTTAGGTCACCAGCATGGTGGGGGTCTGAAGTGAGCCTTCAGCCCCTGTCATAATTTTTATTGGGATTGCATCAAATCTGTAAATCAATTAGGGAAGAACAGGCATCGTAATGACGTTTAGTCTTCTAGCCCATGAATAGGTGATAGTCTTCCATTTATTTAGATCTTCTTTGGTTTCCTTTAACAATGTTGTGTAGTTTTCTGCATACAAGTCTTTTGCATCTACTTTCTAATTGTATTCAACAACACATCAAATGAATTATACACCATTACCAAATGGGTTTCATCCCTGGTATGCAAGGATGGTTCAACATAAGAAAATCAATCAATGTAATATATCACATTAACAGATTGATAGAAAAAAACCACATGATCATTTCCATTGATGGAGAAAAAGCATTTGACAAAATATAGCACGTTTTCCTTATAAAACACTTTGAAAAATAGGAATAAAAGTAAACTTCATCAATGTGATTATGGTCTATATGAAAAATACACAGCTAACAACATATTCAATGGTGAAATGTTAGAAGTATTCCGTCTCAGAGCTGGAACAAGAAAAGGATGCCCTGTCACCAATATTTTCACATTGTCTTAGAAGTACTTGCTAGAGCACTTAGACAAGAAAAAGATAATAAAAGGCATCCAAATAGGAAAGGAAGAAGTAAAAATTTCACTATTTGCAGATAATATGATCCTATACATAGAAAACCCTGAGAAATCTATAATAAAGTTTTCAGAGCTGATAAATGAGTTCAGTAAAGTGGCAGTATATGAGATCAACCTGCCAAAATCAGTAGCATTTCAGTACACCAATAATCAGGAGTCTGAGGAGGAAATCAAATAAAAATTTCCATTTACAATAGCAACTAAAAGAATCAAATACCTTGGAATAAACTTAACTAAAGATGTATTAATTTTTTGTGGTCTTTTTTGTTTGTTTGTTTGTTTTTTTACCACATAACAAGATACCACAAATATAATGGCATTAATCAATACCCATTTCATTACCCAGCAGTTTCAGAGGGTCAGAAATCTGGGGGAGCTTAGCTGGGTTGTCTGCGCAGGGTATTACCAGGCAGAAATCAATGGGTACCCAGAGCTGTTTTTCTCCTGGATGTACTAGGGAGAGTCCACTTCTTAGATCATTCAAGAGGTTGGCTAAATAGGTGTTTCTTTCTCATGCTTTCCACATCTCCCTCCATCTTCAAGGCAGCAGTGGCAGCTGGAGACCTTCTCATGTCCAATCTCTCTGACATCCTCTTTGTCCACACATCTCTGCAATTCAGGCTCTTGTGATTACACTGCACTCATCCAACTCTTTATATTTTTAGAGCACACAGAGCCCCGTCATCCAGCAACAGTTTAACTGACAACTGCCTCTTACCAGCTGACTGTACTTGCCTCCTGCCTTCCAGTTCACAGCTCACTGTCTATGACCCCTATCTGTGTCTCCATCATAACCTGTATCCCCACTTGTTCTTGGCAATCCCCAAAACTTACTTCCCACCAAATCAAGAGCCAATCCCGGCCCAGCTCTCCTAACTTGGAGATACCTAGGACCATCTGTGGTTTTTATCCAAGGCTGAGGCTGCGGTCCCAAATGACGCTCAACTGGAAGAGGATTTGCCTTCCATTTGGGCTGAGGGTCTATGTCCCTTTCCATTTTTCAGGCCCTCCCTCTGTTTTATGCCACGTGGGCCTCTGCACAGGGCAACTCATACATCACAGCTTGCTTCCCAGAGAAAGGAATAGAGTGAGAGATAGAGAGTAGAAGAAAGTGATATAGGCAGATTGATAGATATAGATACATACATACATACATAGGTACACTAACAAAGGCCAAATGAGAAAAATAGCAAGACAGAAGACACAGATGGTTTGTTCACAAATCTTGGAAGTGACATAACATCTCTTTATCTATATTCTATTGATGAGAAGAGAGTCACTAATTCCAGACAAGGATGTGTATACAAGGACGCAGAGATCATTGGAAGCCATTTATAGATTGTCTAACATGCTACAATGAGGCACTTAATCAGATTCTTAATATCACTGAAGCATTTTAAGCCAGAGGATGATGATATCTGACTTTCACTGAATTTGAAGGCCATCGTGGTGTGGACTGGGAAATGAAGGCAAGAAGGGAAGTTACATTCCCCAGATCACATCAACAAGAACCAGAATGGTTTTGGGTTGAATGCCTGCTATCTCTCATTCCTTCTTGTAATTCTTCCACCTCTAAGTTCATGTATTAGTGATCTGTGTCACCATCACTCAAGTTTTAAAGACACCATGCATGTTCATCGGCTAAAGTTCCTAGGAATTACAAGCTAGAATGATCCTCACGGTTCAGATGGGAAGACTGGGAAGGCCAAAGTGGCAGAATGACTTTTCCAGAGTTATAGAAGTGGGAGAAGGAGAAAGGTCTGAATCCAGTCCTCCCTCCTCAATACTGGGGTTTTGAACTTCCCAAGCCTTCCCAGGGTCTACAAGGATAACTGTGTTGGTGTAACTGTAGTGTTAAATAGATGACATGGGAGCCTAGAGGGGCCTTAAGTCAGGTTTTATACAAGGTGGGGGCAATGGTAAAGAGACCCCAGGAAGTGACCTCACTACCTTGGAGATATAGCCATAAAAACTTAGAACCTTGGTAACCAGTTATTAACATTGCAGAGTTGGTCCCCTACTCAGATCACTTGAGCAGAGACGCTTGAGAGATCAAGATGTTTTCTTGTTTGCCTACTTTCCATGGCTTCCACCTCAGCAAAACTCAACATGGGAGCCATTTCCAAAGCTGTAAGAATTGGCTAGCCCCTCAGTACAGAAGAATCTGGCCATTTAGCAGGAGACACCCAAAGGTAAAACACAATGACATAGCAATGAAGACCAGATGAACACTTGTGGTCCTGTCTTGGCAGCTTCATAGCAATTCCCACTCCCAGCATGTGTGTGTGGAGGGCAGGGGCATGAGGGGTGGTCAGGCCCTGGGCAGGAGCAGGTTCTTGATAGATGGAATCCTGGTGACCTTATAATGTTCACACCCAGATCATGGCTGGCACTGAGGGAAGAGGAGTGCTGGGATGGAAATCACCCGCCTAGATGTTAATTAACAGCTGTCATCTCCTTCCCCCATGGGATGGAATTCTGTGAAGACAGGGTTTTTTTTCTAATTTTGGGAGGGGAACATCATGTGAGATTTTCCCCTACAGTGACAACCAGGTAGGGCCTTGATGTCTCTTGGCTTGGCAGCTGGGCACTCTTTTTGCAGAGCTCCACCCAGAAAATTGGTGAAGACCTGGACAAGACAGTCATCTCTACCACCTTGCCAGGCAAGGGGCAGGTGCACCATGCTACCAAAAAGGCTCAGTACAGGACAGAGGTGAGAGTGGGTGCACGGCAGTCTCTACATCCAGGGTCCAAATAATTCAAAGAAGGGTACTCCTTCCCAGGGATTTTCTGAATATTGGTCCAGGGTCCCAGTCCAAAGGTATCTGAGCTGACATCATTCTCACTGACCAGCCCCTGCTTTGGTCATGTGCAGGCACTTTCCCTATATTTGTAGTAACCCAGAGAAGAGGCTTTTATAGTGTTTTTACTTCACATTGAACCATGAGTGTCATAACATTTTGTAATTGTTTTCATCATTTTTATTACCCAACCTGAGATTCCCATGCAGCACTCTGCTTGACTGTCCTTCCACAACTTCTCAAACATTACTAATCATCATCCTTAGCAGGACTCTTTTTGCCAAGTAAAGGTGAGGGAACAATACTAATCCCTCTCACTATAACCTGTCATTCTGAGGGCAGTTCATTGTGACCCATCTAGGCCAGATAACTAGGCTGCAGAACGTTGGAGGAGGGAGGCCTGTTACCATAGAGATTCAGCCTCTCACTGCTGATGGAACTTGACATGATTCCTTTCTGTTATATTTCAACAGTGCTGCAGGAAAGATCTTATGAGTCTCTTTCTATTCTAATGCTCTTCACACAGTATAGACCCGCAGGAATGGGGTTGCTGGCTTGAAGTATGTGCATTCTTAAAATTTTGATAACTAGAGCCAGATAACATTGAAAAGGGGCATCTCAGTTAAGTTACCAATATTTTCTATGAAAGTGGAGGCTTCCCTGCATCCCACTAGCCATGGGTGTTACCATTCTTTTTTTGTCAATCTGGTCCCAGAGCAGTAAATGGATTCACATGTCCCTTCTTTGTACGAAACTCAGTGTGAAAATGTATCAGCTTTGAATTCAGCCAGGATGAACTTGGTGAAGAAAATCAAAGCAGGCTGCCTGGAGAAATTGGTGGGATACCTGGTGGCTGCTTACCAATGTGGGGACTTCTCTTTCATCACCAACTTCTTACACAGCTACAGAGACTTGGCCACCACCAAAGTGAGCACCTCACCTTTCCACAGCTGCCACTAAGATATACATACTAGCAGTATATCTTGGGAATGATACTTTATGTCCCTGAGCCTCAGCTGGTTCCTCTGGCAAGTGGAATGAGAGAGGACAAACTACACAGGGTTAAGATGAGGATTAACTGGGAGAAGAAATAGAAAGAATTCACATGGTTCCTGGTCTTGGTAAAGGGGGCTCGAGTGCTGTGGTTGATCATATTTATTGTATTCCTCTCCATATGAAGAACTGCTCTGACTCACCCCTCTCTGGCTCTGTGGCCATGGTCAAAGCAATTGTCACATTTCTAAAGAAAATCTGAGGTTCATCTTGGGACCCTATCCTTTGAATAGATAGCAGAGAGGTCCTCAAGGGGCTGGCAGAGGAGACTCAGGGCCTCTCAGTTATCTTGGAAGGTGCTGGTTGAGCTCATTCATTTAACAACTATGTATATTAACACGATATTTATAGGCACATCTCTAGGCATTTAGAATACTTTAATGATTGAATGAGACTCAAATTCCTGTTCCCTGGGCTAAAATTCTAGTGGGGAGTCAGTTACAACACCCATCAAACTGGTTGTGAACACATTTCATTACAATTAATGCCACCTGGCCTCCTCTAGATATGGCTGCATCTTCCCAGATACTGAAGGGGATGGCAGACTTATGGACCAACTTAAAAAGTGAGTAGACATTGAGAAAATAGGAGGGTCTCTTGTCTCCACAGAACAGTGGGGATCAGTGTGTACTGGGGGAATGTGGCTTAGAAGAGGCAGGGCTGAACCGTGGGTCCCAAACAGCTGATGATTCTTCCTATAAGAAGCAGGGTCTGGGGGCTTCCCCCTGCAGGAGAAAAGGTGTTAAGAGGAGCTCTGGATAGGGCTCTGGGCACCCTGGGGAGAAAAGAGAGGCTGGGATTTCATGATCAGTTATTGAGAGAATCAATCCCCATTTACAGCTCCCTTTACCCCACCCAGTCCTCTCCACCCCATGATCTGGGTCCAAGAAAGGGAGGTGTGCTTAGCAACTGACTCACAAATCTCAGTCAAAGGAGCTCAGCTGCATTAGGGCTAAGCAAGCTTTGGTTCCTATCAATCAGGAGAATATTTTCAATGGGAGGAAGATACCCACATATGGCACTCAGAATAACGCAGCATGTTGGAGCTTGAACTACAGCTTGAGGTGCAATGATGGTACCTGGGAAAGCAAAGGCATGAAGACATACCCTGCTTAATCTCAGATCTATAAGACATTTTTTATCACAGTGCAATGAGCAGAGCTGACACTCCCATCACAGCCCTTATAGAATTTGTATTCTTGTGTGGAGAAGGACCAAGACAGCCAGACAGAAAAGTGTGTCAGGCTTCCCTGAAGAATGGAAGAGCCAGGCAGACTAATGATTAAGAGCTCCTTAAATCCAGACTCTGCTGGAACTCTGTCCAGTCACCAATCCTGCTATAGCCAGGACTGCCAGACTGGGATTGGGATGTGGGTTGTGGAGTAGGGCTGGCCTGCTGAAGATCAGGGTCAGGCACTGAGGTCCATCTCTGGCAGGGGGAGCTGTGGAAAGGCAGTGTGGAAGTAAAGGCCAGGCCACTGATTCTGTTTCCCCCCTGACTACCCAGTGCCATCTCCTTCATCCTGAGCACTTGGCTGTATGGTTTCTCAGAAGATTTCTTTCAGCTCCCAGACTTTCTAGACCTCCATGTGTTGCTGGCCTACCTACAGCTCAATCTGCCAGGATCAGAGCTGGAGCAGTTTACCCTGCTTTTCCTTACACAGCATGAGCAGGCAGAGGCCATTCAGGCAGAAGCACAGAGTAAGCAGGAGTGGTGGTGGGTGCCGATGAGCAGGTGATATGGAGCCTAAGGGGAAGGTCACAGGAAAGAGCCTCCAAAGCTGCTGATGGGCCAGGGACAAAGAAAGAGTAACCACAGACCAGACCTCTGGTGGCTGCAGTCTGGAGGACTTCCTGGTGTGGGGTGTTTGGGCTTGAGCTTCTCAAAAGCCATGGGATATTCTGCTGCTTTGAAAAGGCAATGGGTTGGTAGTCATGTGGGCGAATGTTTTCCTCTTGCAGCTCCAGCACCAGTTTCAGAGCCAGGCCTACAACCAGACCTTGAGCTAGACTTCCCTGCAGGAACACAACTGCAATCAGATCCAGATCCAGATCCAGTTCCTGAATTGGAGGCAGCTCAAAGTTTAGAGCCATCTCTAGAGTCAGCTCTAGAGCTTACTCATGCAGCTACTCAGGAGGTAGAGAGTGAGGGAGATTTGCCCCCTCCCAACACAAGCCCTCCCCTGTAAGAGTAGAGAGGGACCCTCTTCCAGTGTGTGACTGGTCCCCAACCTGACACAACTGATGTTGGATCTCAGGCTTGGTAGGTGCCAAGATTGACTGCATCCTGGGTTTTAGCACAGAAGATGCAAGAATTAGTGGGGAGGGAGTATTTGTGGTGGGGGGGGAAGGTAAGAGGGTGACTGAGTTTCTGTATAAAAGACAGAAGAAATCGTTTGGGTAGGGATGATACTTTTTTTGTTGTAAATAGCAAGTTCCTTACCTGAATATTCCATTAAATTCTCCTTTCTATGGTAGCCTGGACTTCAGTTTGGTTCCATCATTTCCTGTGTTAATTTAAATGAGATACAGACTCTATCATTCCTCAATGAAATAAAAATTATTGAGTGTCATCAATTACTACACATGGAATCCTTTTGAGGCCATCCAACCTTCTCTGGCTAACAGAAGGAAAGTCCCCATATGCAGAGCAGAGGTGCATTTCAGGATCATTATACTAGAAAAAGAGCTAAGACAGCCCATCAGAAACCCTGAGATGAGGGTTGAAGGGGTGTTCACAGGGCACAGCAACAATCTCTGAAATGTGAGTGTCTTGAAAAATCACATTTACAAGGATTGTTTCCTAACACAGGACAGTGGTTTCCTTTCAACAGCTTTGGAGGAAGAGGGGATATTTTCTCCTTCTTGTGCTGAGGTTTCTCTTTACCTACAATTAGGAATTTGTAGTTTGTGAGGTGAAGTACGAATTCCATCAGCATTAGGTGGGGGCATATGTGAAAAGATGAAAGCTTACAATGTGGAAAGGAAAAAAGCCAGCTGAAGTTTGCTAGCAACTGGACTAAGGTCAGGCAGTACTGTACATGCTCAGTAGCCTTCTAGGGGATGACATGGTCAACCCTTTTCCTTAGGTTGAATCCTGGAATCCTTGGAAAGTTTATTTCTGGTTGATTTGTAGCAAGGAAGATTTCTGTGATGCAACTTTCTTCAAAATAAAATTTTATCGAAGTACATCATACATCCATGTACATATATAACAATAAGTGCATAGTCAAAGTTGCAAACTTACAAAACAATGATACATACCACCACAGGGCTCCCATACATCACCCTACAACCAACACCATTCATTATTTTGAAAGATTTGTTAGAATCTATGATTTAACTGTAGCCCATATCTAAAGGCTACATTTTGTATGTATTACTGCTTCTCATGAACTGGTGTTTCCAGCATGCCTGCAATTACTTGTTCAATTTTACTGAACCCAGAAATTCCCTAGAAGGCCACAAGCCTCCCTGCCAGGTCCCTGGTGGCCACTGCTCTCTGCCTGAGGCCTGGTGAAGGTACCATGAGCTCAGATTTGCCAGCATAAGTGTCTTTATTCCTTGCCAGGGAAGGACCCTTGGCATTCTCCCTGTCCAGTCAAGGGAAATTATGGAGCTTTACAAAGCTCAGTTCCACTCCTTCTGGTGATCACTAGATTACAGATTCAGTCATATGTTACTCTTTAACCTAAAGGAGTAGCTGGTCCCTGAGCTTGCAGAGCTTTCAGCACTTGCACTGGTGGGGTTCCTTGCACAAAACCTTGTACTTTTGGTATACCGATCACATATAATATCTTCCCTACTATGCCTAGAAGGCATAATACTATCTCTATTTGTATTAAGTACCCTAATGTTATATACAGGGAATGGAAACTTTCTGTTGGGGAGGGATTAAAGATGAGGCAGGCTACTGGTGTGGGAGAGTGGAAACCTCAAAGACTAATGATCTGCAGCAACACAGGGACAAAGCCTGACCCGTGAAAACACTGGAGCACTTCCAGTAGGGGTGGTGACAGTCACTGCCATGAGCACACGCTCTGCCTTTTGCAGGCTTCCCCATGATAGAGAGCTAACATTTTATCACCTCCACAGCACTGAGCCTCCAGGATGCCAATGCAGCATCCAGCAGGCATCCTGCTTAAACAATGTTTGAATATCACCCTGTAAGTAAGAGCCAGATTATTTGCAGGGTGATGCTGAGTCTTCCCCCTCCTTCCCAATGGCTCCAGTTGTCAGCCAGACACAGAGCAAGCAGGACTCACCTTTTCCATGGAGAGCTCCTCAGGGCAGCCAAGGGGCTGAGGCCAAACCTGGCTATGAACGCCCTTACCCTTGCTACCATGACACAATTATCCTGGGATGTGTTTATTGAATGCATCACAGGTACAGCTATGCTTTTCCTCAAAGATAATGTGTCAGGTCCTGAGGCTCTCCCATGACCTGAAAGAAGGCCCTGGGTATCCAAGGAGTTTCACCTGCATGGCTGGGAGGCTTCTGAGAGCAGAGACAGGATGTGGAAACATATAATATGCCTAGCAGATGCCACTATGAAGGAGGATGGATATATTATTTCAAATATAGGGTATAAGTGAACAAAAGTGCATGAGAGTCACACAGAAGAGGCCCATATTTGCAACGAGGGTCCATCTCACTTGTCTTTGACACCTGAGACTCCTTGACCAAACCAGAAAGCTCAGGCAACCAAGGCAGTCAAATGCAGGCTGGGGATTCCAGGTGTTCCTTGAGGGGAAA
>JAQZBX010107221.1:0-10687 GCA_029593785.1 Cabassous unicinctus
CCGTGCGAGCCGCCATGTCCTCACAAGGAGGCGCCGGGAAGCGAACCCGGGGCCTCTCATATGGTAAACGGGTGCGCTATCCATTGCGCCACAGCCGCTTCCTGCCGTGAGGTTGCTGCATCAGCCCACCGCACCGCTCAGGCCGGTGTGCCCTCACAAAGAGGCCTCGGGACGCGAACCCGGGCCTCCCATATGGTAAACGGGGGCTCTATCCACTGAGCCACACCCGCTTCCCTAACATATTTTAAAACTAACTGATAATGTGACTCTCTGAACGCTCCCTGGTGATTTTATTCATCTTTGTATCCTCAGCTTCTAGCCTTGTGCCAGGTACTGCTGAATGAATGCATCAGTGGGTGAGCTGGGAGTGCTTGGATTTGAATATTTACCCAAGAATCAGAACCCAACTCTTCTTCTAAACCTGATTTCCTGGGTAAAACAGCCACAAATCTGCTTCTCTGCACCTTCTTATCTGTGACATGAGAGAGATAATATTCACGCAGATTATTTGCTTGCCTCAGTGCACTTTGAGCTCTTCAGGTTGAAGTTGCTATGGAAACATTCAGGATTAATACTGACACCGTTTTTCCCCTGAGCCTTTTCTTGAATTCAAGAAATTCAAAACATGCTCCTTTTAAAACCATTCAAGGGGAGCAGATGTGGCTCAGTGGTTGAGCGCTTGCTTCCCATGTATGAGGCCTGGGTTGTTCAGTCCTCGGTACCTCCTAAAAAAATTAATAAAAACTTGTTCTCTTTAAGCAAAAAAAAAAACAACGACTTTTAAGACTTGTCATAGACTTACGTGAAGGAAAAAAAAAACTACATGGAAAGAGAATAACTTGAAACATATCAAAGCTTGTGTGTTCCTTTGTTTTTCTTGTAGCAAAGCCCTCCTCCAAATTCTCCTGTCCTCCTTCCATGACACTGCACTTGCCTCTTTCCTCTCCTGTTTGTTCCCCTTCCTTTTTCGAGACCCTCAATTACGGTGAGTCTGCATGTAGTTCTCTTTTCTTTTTCTATATTATTTTTGGTAATTAATCTATTATCTCCATATGGATGATTATCAAAACCTAATCTCTGGCCCAGACTTCTTACCCAAGTTTCACTTCTGTGTTCCAGCTGCCTCTAGATATCTCCTATCTGGGTAAGTTCAACATGTCTGAGACTGAACTTACATTTCTTCCCACATCCTACCATTCCCCTTAAAAATGCATCTTTTTTCAAAAGATTTATTTATTTACTTTATCCATTTTAAAACCCCCTTCCCCATTTGCTGTTTTGTGTCCATTCGCTGGGCAATTCTCTGTGTCTGTTTCCTGCCATCTCTTGTCATCCAGTCTTCACCAGGATTCCATCCTGGAGACCTCCGATGTAGGAGAGAGGTGTTCTGCCATCTGCGCCACCTCGGCTCCTGGTTTTCGGAGCTTTCGGAGCATCTCGTCTTGTCTCTCTCCTTTTACGTCATCATCTTGCTGCATGGCTCCCGGGGCCTGGTGGCTCACCGGCACACAGAGCCTGGCAGCCCATGCGCCTTCTATATATTTTTTTTATATTACTGGGAGGTCCCGGGGATCGAACCCAGGTCCCTCCATATGGCAGATGGACGCCCAACCATTTGAGCCACATCCGCCCCCCTAAAAATGCATCTTTACTCTCTTTATCCACACCCCCCCAGATGGCTCCCTCGTCTGTTTGCTTGTTGTTTGTGCTCATTGTTTGCGCTCGTTGTCTGCTCGTTGTTTTTGCTCGTTGTCTGCTCGTTGTCTGCTCCTTGTCTGTTTTTTCTTTAGGAGGCATCAGAACCGAACCTGGAACCTCCCATGTGGGAGGTGGGCGCTCAATTGCTTGAGCCACATCTGCTCCCGCATCTTAACTCTTTTTTTTCCCAACATCCCAGTAGTGATTCAGAAAATCTTTACTGAGCTCTTGCTGTGTGCCAGGTACAGTTCTAAGTGTTTAATTAGCTAGTTAACCCAATAATTTGTAAATCAGTTGAAAAGCCTCTAACATTTGTCCTTTTGCCTCCATTCCCTTTGCTATTATCCTGTTAGCTCTCCTCTGTTTTCAGCTGTCTTCCTCTTTTCCAGGCACAGTTAGTCCTGTGGGCTCCCTCAGCACAGCTTCTGTTAGTGCTTGAACTGTTAGTAGCGCCACTAGACCAAGTTACTCAGCTAGGACCTTGTCTTTATTTTTCTGTCATTAGAGTTTAAAATAGTGTTTGATACTGCCAGGCACTCCCTGGTTAAATGAGTGAATGAATGAATGAATGAAATAATTAATGAAATTGGTCCCAATCTACCTTGCCAACCTCATGCCCCATCACTTCCGTTCAAGCACTTTATCCTCAGACCAGGTGTCTGGCTTCTGGTCCCCATCATGTTCCCTTCCTCAGTCTCAGTTCAGATTTTAGCCGTCATTCAAGGCCCAGCTCGAGTTCCACTTCTATGCCACCCCATCCCCAACTGGAACTTGCCTTTTCCCAATTCTCATAGCACTTTATCCTGCCTTTTCTTGGGCGCTTTTAGCTTTGGCTTCGTGTTACAGTAAGTTATCACAGAACTTTATTGCTAAAAGGGAACTTACAGATGGACCAAGCCCAAGATATCTTCATTGGGTCCCCTAGGAGCATTCTAGAAATCATTTCAGGTCGCTCAGCCCCACACTTAGGGATTCTGATCAGCAGGTCTGGGGTGGGGCCCTGGAATCTGTACTTTTAAAAGCTCCCAAGTTTGGGAACCATGAATTCAATACAGCCTCCTTATTTTGCTTACAAGGAAAGTGAGACCTCAAATGGTTAAATGACTTGCCCTCCATCACATAATGAGTGGTCAAGCCATCCACTCATATGGTTCTCTTACCTTTTCATCAGATTTCCGCAGTTGACGGACAGAGTCTGTACCTTGCTTATCTTCGTCACCTATGCGGCACTGTGACGTCCCTTGTTGCTACCCCGGTGTGTCCCTCACTAAATGCTACCAGTAAGTGAGTAGACTAGTGGCCATACCGAAAGCTCCAAGAAGACAGGTCTGCTTTTGCCCACCACTTCACTTCCAGCACCTAGTACCGTGCTCAGTTAAAATGGAAGGATTGAAGCCTCCACTATGTACCAGGCACCCTAGTAGGTGCTTTACAAACCTCCTCTCACTTCATTTATTCCAATCATAGCCCAGGGAAGTAGGTGTTTTTATTTTTTTAGGAAGCTTTAGATGATATAAATGTTATATCAAAAATATAGGGGACTCCCATATACCACACCCCCTTCCCCACTTCCCCCATTAATATCTTTCATGAAGCAGATTTTAATATTCCCATTTTACAGATGAGGAAACTGAGAACTGGAGGTTGGATAACTTGCTCAAGGCAGAAAATAACAGGCATAACTGAGTTTTGAACTCAGGTGCTCTTTCTCCAGTGCTGCAGAATTTACACGCTTGCAGTGTTCAGCTCTCTTCAGAAAAGCTGTAGGTCACTCCAAAGCAAGTACCATACAAAGGTATTTAAAAGCCCCAGGTGTTTAGAAGCTTCAACTCTACCTCAGCCTTGCTGCTCCATGATGTCACGTAAAAGGTAGTTCTGCTGAAATTTTTATTGTATGTTATAGGACACGCAACCCATTTACCACTTGCATGCTAATAGTGTATGACTCAGTACTAGCAAATGCTTTACACATGTTTCAGCCTCTTTCCCTTGTTTTTTCAATGTTATTGAAATTCCCCTCCCTTTGTACGGCCCAAGTCCCAGGACTAGGGCAGGCAGAGTTCAGAGGGTGTCCCAGCACAAACTGCTCTAATACTCACTTTCAAATCTGAGCTCATGGTTGAGAAACTCCAGTAAAGGAGAGTTGGCCCCACACACCTAGTCCCCTACCCAGAGCCCTTGTGGGGCTAGTGCGTTCCATCTGTACCAGAGGATTTGCGTGCCAGCACTCAGTTCCTAGAAATGACAGGGCTCTGATTCCAGCTGTCAGGCATGAGAGGAGCCCAAGCAGCCACATCCCAGGAACAGAGTTTCAGCTTCGTCATCTAAAATGTTTCTGTTATTCTTTTTTCTTTCCAATTTGATGTTTTACTTGGATCTTGGCCTTGAGTTTATACTCACGTAGACTGTTTCCTCATTCCTTGTGGCCTCCTTTTCATGGCTATTGCTTCCGTGACCAGTCCTTCCTGAAACTGCACACCCCCAAGCCCCCCACACTCTCTCTGCAGTGTAGGAATGAGTAGGAGGGACCCCTACCTCATCCTCCTTCCACACCCACTTCCACCCACCCCTGAATGTTTCAGATATGTACTCATGGTTCTCAAGAATTCTCAGTTATCACCCCTTCTTTTCAAAGGCCTTGACATAAGTACTTTAATAAGGACTGTGTTCTTAGAAAATAACCCAAGGCTCCTTCCTGACAAAGCCAGGAGGACCCCAGAATCTCTCCTGGGGGCCCATACCTCCTCCCCTGTGAGCTCCCAGATTGACAGTCACTAAGGTCGTGGGAAGCCAGGTCTGGGGAAGTGTAGATGGTTCTTGTCCTCTTCTCCCTGCCAGGGTAGCAAAATGCATATCATATGGGACTAGCTGGAAGGCACTACATGAGCTAGGGGGTTAAATCCCCGGGGGCCCTGGGTGCTGGGTCCTAGTGTTGAACTTTGTGATATGCAGCTGCTCTTTGAGGAGGGTCTTGGAAGCCAACTGCTGTTGGCCTAACTACAGAATGCACCGACACAAGGCCAATGATCTACAATATGGGCAAGATCTTTTGGCAGTAAAATCTAAAACACTGTCCACATTCTTTTATAGTGTAGTACTAAACTTCTTTTTTTTTTTTCTACTTTATTTTTAGAGAAGTTTTAGGTTTACATTTACAGAAAAATTACACCACAAGTATAATGTTCATAAAATCCACCACCACCCCTGCATCCACACACCGTTACCCCTCTTATTGACCTCTTAGATTAGTGTGGCACATTTGTTGCAGTTGAGGAACTGCTATTGAAGCACTGCTTCAATGGACTGAAAGTCTGTAGTTTACATTATGGTTTACACTTCGTGCTGTGCAGTTCCCTAGTCCTTGACAAATGCGTAATGTCATGTGTCCTTCAGTGCAGTTATACAGAAAAATCTCACCACCCCAAATACGCCCTGGCCCACCCATTTGTTCCCCTCCTCCCTTCCGAATTCCTGGCAACCACTATCTTTATATCAATGTTACAAGTTCTTCCGCCAACACCAGATAGTACTAAACTCTTGCTGATGAAACCTTACTCGAGTTTATAGACCATAAGCTGGGTTTGATTTTTGTGTGTGTGTTAAGTGGATTTTCATTATAGTGATATGTGTTTAATGGAATTTGACCTGTAGCACTTCTGCCAAGAGGAATTCAGAACTACCAGTTGGAGTTAATGTGGTATGAAGAACTAAAAACCTGTCCTTCTCGGGAAATGGATTGGAGGAAGTCTTTAATAAAAACATTGAGTCACTAATTCTTGTGGCTTAATATTGCCACACGGAGGACCATTTGTCCAGAAAAGATTCGCAGAGACAGGACGTTATAGTAAAAAGAAAAGGGATTAAGCATCAGGAAACCAGACTTGTCAAGTTGTCTACACCGCTGGGTGGTACTCTCATTTTGGGGAAGGCTCCCTTCCCTGTCAGCCCACGACAGTCAGGTTCAGCATGTAGACAAGCTCAGACCTGGGCAGCCTTATGCTAGAGTCCTAAACCAGAAGGTGCTTTTGGGAAAGAGAAAGAAGACTGGATGTAGACAGAAGTTTCCAGAACAGTCAAAAGAGACCACGTTGATAGAAATGTTTTGGTAATGGATGGTGATGGTGGTGGCACAATATTGTGAATGCAATTTACACCACTGAATTATATATTTGAATGTGGTTGAAAGGGGAAATTTTAGGTTGTCTATGTGTCACTAGAAGAGAATTTTTTAAAAAGCCATAGGACTATATAACATAAACAGTGAACCCTAATGTAAACTATGGACTATAGTGAATACTGTAATTATAATAATATTGTTTCATCAATTATAACAAAGGTACCACAGTAATGCAAAGTGGTAGTAATAGGGAAATCTATGTGTGGGGGTGGTATATGGGAACTCTGTATTTTCTGCATGATTTTTCTGTAAACGTACTTCTCTAATTAAAGAAAAGCAGGGGGAGAGAGACAGGTTCTCCCACACCTTGGCGACATAACTGTACTAAGACAGCCTGGTGAGATGCTTTGGAAGAGAAAGTTAGAGTCTACTTCTCTGGGCTTCCTAGGCTGTGTAGTAAGGAATTTGGTCTCTGTTTCTTTGAAATGGGGGCAGAAAGAATTTTATCCCAGCAAATTGACAAGGCAATTTTGAGATGAGAAAATGAGGATTGTGATAGTGGGACAGTAGTTGCTTGTTATCATTTTGACCTCTTCCTGATGTGGTTTACACTTCACATTGGTCCCCAGTGATTCTTTCTTGATTCCTGCCTGAGGTGCCCTTGCCCCCAACCCAAAACGTCCCCCGCCGGGGATTTCCTTCCAGACTGAAAGGGCGCAGCCAGCGTGGCTCTGCTCACTTAGCTAACCTTCTATTATCATCCCTTATCCCCAGTCCTCTTTAAGTCTTTATTTTTTCATAAAGTATCTGACTCATGGAAGCCAAACGATCTAACTTAGTTTATAAAACCAGGAAATTATTCCTCTGGACCAGAGAGAGAGAAGGAGAGGGGAAAAAAAACACAAAAAAACAACAACTAGAATAGCAGCAACCAAAAAACGCAAACAGAATATGAACAAGGAAGACATACATATATATTCTATATTGTTTCCAGCAAAGTGAAAATCCCTTGGGAGAAGGAATTGCATCTGTGGAATGTATAGTGGATTTCTTTCACATATGGGCACTCAGTAAACATTATTAATGGATGATAATGATTTGTCAAGTGATTGAAACTATTTCGGGGAAGGACCAGGGAATGAAATACAGAGACATTCCTATACCTCAGGGGAGGATTGCTAGTCAGGTCAAACAGATGTATTTTCTTTGGGGAGCTGTGAATTCCTTGTGTGTCCAGCTTTTGCTGTGTAATCATCTTTTGCTTTTTCGGTAATATATAACATGGTTACATTCAGTGTGTGTGTGTGTGTGTGTGTGTGTGTGTGTGTAACCAGATTGTGCTTCTGGGGCCACTTTGGGCTGGACAACGAAAGATATAGGCCGGAGACGTTAAGAACAACCCAGAATAATGATCTTCAATAATGATAATAATCTTAAAAACATTTTCCTGGGGGCGGGGTGCAAAGAATATATTAAAGTTCTTACAGAACAGAAATGGAAACGGTGCATGCCTGTCTCATGCTAATACACGTCGCCGGCATGTTCTTCTGTTTCCATGTGTACCTGTTATTTATGAAGACTGTGTGAGTCAAGGCAGTGAGGTGGCTTAAGTTCATCCTACCTCTTTGTCTTAACTTCCTTTTTTTCCCTTCTTTTCATTTTCCTTTCCTTTCTTGGTTGAGTAAAGATGGTGGCTGTTTGTGAGGGGGCCATTTACTTTTATCATCTCACTTTTATTTCTTTGATTTTCTTTCTCTCTCTTCCTCTCCTTCCCTCCTCCCTTCCCATCTCACACACCTTCATAGACTGAATTTAAAAATATACCACTTGCTCCTCTCTGCACGTCACAGCCCTTGCACGTAGTTCCCCCTAGAAGCCTGGTTAATACTCGCTCCATGCTACTCCACAGAACAGACCCTTGCCAAGGAGCAGAGTCCCTTTCCCTGAAGGCTTATGCCCCTCCTGGGTCCCCTGCACCAAGGAGAAGAGGTGGACAGAGAGGGCGAGAGAGTCGGGACCCACCCTGTGTCCACTCGTAGAGACAGCAGTGTGTCCCCACCCCACCCCATTCCCCAAATGACAGCTGCCCATGCAAGGGTGTTTCAGGCAGGGTCTTTATGCAGTTGAGGCTCTAAGAGAACCACTTTTGCTGGTGGTGGTTTTGTGTTCAGTTGAAATGAAGGTCTTTTTCCTTTCTGGTCTTAGCCTCCCCCAGCTTTATCTAGGATAGTGCTTGCCCAGAGAACACTTCTTGTCTTGGTTTGGATTCCCCTGGAGGCAGACCCTGAAACAGTGATTTAAAGGCAGTTTGCAAGGTGAAGGAAATCCTGGCTGGGGAGTGGGAACCTGAGACAGGGAAGGGAAGGCAGCTGGTAAGGAGTGCATTGTCACGCTGTTAGCACGTGGCTGTGGGAGCTCAAACCCACTGGGGGGCTCAGCCCAGGAGAACACACGCCCCAGGGGAGCCAGGGAGCTGGAGTCCTTCTCCACCAACTCCTGCCAGTTGAGGGCTGTCCCAGGGAGCAGGAATTCCTAAAGGGATAGGCAGGAGGGTGCTGCTGCCAGACAGAGCCGCAGGGAGATAAAGGCAGGGGCTGACAGACGTTGGGTTCCCAGGCACTGAAGGCTGAAAACGAGGGGATCTGGGCCTCTGCACCTTCTACACCTGCAGGAAATACTGGCCAAGTTGAAGCTTATTTCACTCTTCCCAAGCCCCTGTACATAGGACCCTTCTCAGTGTCCCTTGGGTCTGATGGCAAGTGTCATGCTTGTATTTTGTCTGGTTTTACAAGTGAAAGAAAGTGAATCAAGACAAGGTCAATCAGGTTAAGTCAAGGACTAAGTGAGCAAAGCCAAATAGAGCCCAAGTTTCTTGATCAATTTTTTTTCACTTTAAAAACAATTTATTGAAGTATATCATTCATACATGAACATATATAAGCAATAAGTGTGTAGTAAAAGTTGTGAATTTACAAAGCAAACAAGCATATCAATATACAGGCCTCCCATACATCACCCCTCTTGACCATTTTTGCCTATTTTTGGGTGAGCATACACTAACTATTCAGTAACTCGTTGATGGTATGATCACGGAGCCCAAATGGTGTTCATTCTCTTCTGCCTCTTTTGATTCTTACCCCTTTGGTGGTCTCCCAAGGGGTTGTGGTTTTGGTGGGAGGAGTGACGATGGCAGGAGAAATTACAGACAGCCCAGCACTGTCACTTCTTCAGTTTCTTCTACTCGGGTCTGCTGAGTCTCTGTCTGAGAGGTCACTGCAGGACAACGGCACATTAAATATGCCTTGTAGTTAGTAGATCCCACCTGTGGGACATTTGCTTATCAGTAATAATCAGTGCTGTGGACAGTCCTTCAATAACTGTTTTAGAATCTTGTGTATATCTCAGGTTTTAGTACTTGTGTGTATTTCCAAAAACATGTTTTTGTATGGTAGTAGTTATAAAACATGTTTTTAATCAGCAGAGCTCAAGCAATACAGCTCATCAATTGCATAAACCTAAATACTGTGCTTTTTAAGAGACACTTGAAGTTTTCTAATCGCGTATGCTGTTTGTCTTTGAAATGGGTCAAGGACACAGCAGTCCTGGGTTTTTAATAGACTTCTCACTAGCAAGGTTAGTGCAAGATTGTCCCAAATGCATGTGAGGTCATTACTAATATATGGCTCAATCACTGAACATGTACAACAACCCCAGACCTTCCTAACCACTTGTTCCTCAAATATTTATTGAACACCTATTATATGCCAAGCACTCTCCTGCATGTAGGGGATACCAGTATGAAAAGACAGTTGTGCTGCTTTCGTCACTTGAGGCCTCGGCACCCCAAGTCTGTTATTTCTATGAAGATTTAATTTCCTTAATTGCAAATTCTTCTAACAAGGGGATTTCAGAGACCTCACCAGCAAGGATGGAGAGGGATGGCTGAAACTGGGAGGGCGCACAAGAGAAATGACACCCAAGTTTGCCTGGAGTAGTCCAGAAATGCTTCTGTGAGCTAAGAAAAAGCAGGATTTACAGGCAAATAGGCAGGGATGGAGCATTCTTGGTGCCATGCCATGCTTAGTTTTGATGGAGGGAACATTTTTTATAACAGCTTTATCTCTATATAATATTAGAGAAGTTGTGAGCTTACAAAACAATCATACATAACTTGCAGAATTCCCATACATCATCCCTCCACAAATAACCTGCATTATGGTGGAACATTTGTTACAGGTTATGAAAGATCATCAAAATATTACCGCTAGCAATGTCTATAGGTTACACTTGGTATATTTTTTCCATACACCTCCCTATTATTGATACCATGCATTAGCATTGTATATTTGTTATAGTTCATGAGCGAACTATAGCCGTCATGTGTAACAGCTTTATTGAGCTACAATTTATGTACAAGAAACTGCACCCATTTAAAGTATACAATATGCATTTTGACACATGTATACACCCATGAAACCACCACTACAGTCAAGATACAGAACATCCCTTCACCCCAAAGTTTACCTCATGCCCTTTTGCAGTCTGCTGCAGGGAATCTTTTAATGCAAATACTGCTCTTCTTTAAATGCAGGAACATTTTGACCTGATCAAAACACCATTCATTAAACTTTTCTTTTGTTTTTGCTTACCAAGTGTATTAGTCAGCCAAAGGAGTGCTAATGTGAAATACCAAAAATGGGTTGGTCTTTATAAAGGGTATTTATTTGGGGTAGAAGTCCACAGTTACCAGGCCATAAAGCATAAGTTTCTTCCCTCACCAAAGTCCATTGTCATGTGTTGGAGCAAGACAGCTGCCGACATTTGCCCAGGGTTCAGGCTTCTTGGGTTCCTCTCTTCCCGGGGCTGCATTTC
>JAQZBX010107222.1:0-10674 GCA_029593785.1 Cabassous unicinctus
AAGGGTATTGCGGTTTTCCAGGTACAGGTGTCTAGTGGGAGTAGAAAAGGTGGGACTGGCTATCAGGAGAGGGATCTGGGCTGGAGATTATGTTTGGTTGCATCAGTAGAGGTCATGTGAGGCCATAGGTTGAAATAAAATGAAGTGTATGTAGCCTATAGACTATAGTATACCATCACCTCTCCTGCAAAGATTTGGGAACCAGAATTTCACAAGGATTAATAAATCCAGGGAAGACTTTAAAGGGAGAAAGTACTCAACAAGAAATCCACCCATCAGAGAAAGTTTCCTTGTGTTTCTTAAGCCCTCTTTTTCTTGCAAGTGGTTGCTGTCATCTATTTCTTTTTGTATATTTGAACACCAAAATGCCAAAAGGCATGTGTAAACATTGAGATGAGTTTTCTGAACAGTGGACATTTATTAAATGAGTAACAAATCCTTTTGAAGCAATTTGTGCAGAATGCAACTGTTCATTCAATATAGAAAATGGAGGAAAGTTAGATATAAACCACCATATAGTAACAGCTGTACATAAGCGATGCATGATTTCTACAACTAGTACCAAAGGCAGTGATAAAAGAACATCTTTTCTGATTAAGGGAAATTCAGGTGAAAAAGATAAAATAATCACAGTGCAAGTGTAATGGCCTTCCACACTGTATATCATCAGTTTTTCAGCTCAAACGAACATACTGCTACCAGAAGTGTTTTCTGATTCCAAAACTGGGAGCAAATTTAAGTGCCAGAATCAAATCTACTCCAATAATTAAAAAAGCGCTCAACCACTGAGTCACATCTGCTTCCCTGCCTCGCCCTTTTTATGGCATAGACACAGGCGCAAGAAATGACGATGCAGAAAACATTTTTTTCTCTATTGGTGCAAAAGTTTTGTTTTTTACATGAAAAGGGTATTCTTTAGAGGCTATTGTGAGTAAACAACATTCCAGATGCAACTTCAAAAACAACAGCAAATTTTTGCAGAGGTGTTTTTTGCTGTTGTTGTTGTTAGGAGTGAATGAATTAAAGCAGTTAAAGTTGAAGTAAGGCATACATAATTCTATGGAAGATATTGACTGTACTGCCCATATTCTCAATAATGTTGCTCCAACAGCACCTGATGGCCATTCTATTGGCTTTGAAGTAATTGCCATAAAATTGTTCTCTTACTTCAGCATTTATATTCTTTGAACTGAGCAGTTAAAAGATTTTTGTGATTTTGTTAGCATACATTATTCTTCAAATCTCATTCAAAAACCCTTTGGCTTCTCTTTATCAAATGCAGTTGAGAGAATCTTCAGTTTATTTGAAACACTAAAATCATACCTACTTTAATTCTAAAGAAAATGCTCCCAAAACTCTTGCTGTCTTTTCAAATAAGCAATTGAGCAAAGTCTGCTTATTTCTTGCTCATCATTTTCAGTATCCCTCTAGAATAATGCAAATTGAAAGAGCACAGTGTTTTTGAAGTACTCCATTGTTTAAAGGAACTTGTTGAGTGTGTTAAAGAAAAAAAATGATGAAAATGTATCTCTTTAAGTGTCATGGCTGTTCTTAGAAGAAACAATGTTACTTATGAACAGGAAAAGAAACTCTGGCTTGAAGTGGATCATTATTATAGCACTTGCCGAGACAACCGTTTGAAATGGATTTCATTGCTTGAGGAACTTGATTCCTCTACATGGGTGTTACTAAATACTCTTCCAGAAAGGGACAAGAAGAAGGGGATAAAAATTGATGATTATGCTCTTTTCTGTGCCAGTGGACAACATTTAAAAACAATGTCCATCAAGAGTTGCAACACAATCTTGAAGGATGGGAAAAACAAGTTATACCATGAAAGATGGTATTATGTGCATCAACAAAGCAAATTTGAAGAGCAGTTTTCAGAGATGTTAAGTCTGTACCTCCACATGCCCATTATACCTGCTCAGAATGCTAATGGTGAGCATATGTTCTTACTAATGAATGTTCACTGAGCAAAAGAATGAAATAAGTTGGATGCAACCGCTGTAGAAGCTGTGTTACAATGTAAATAGAACACAGATGGTAACTGCAAAGAATTTTATAAGTGAACTCTGTAAAACAAAAAACTGTTCAAGCAAATAAATCACCAGGGGCATACAACTAAAGAAAGAGGTATATAATTTAGATACTTAGGGTTTATTTCAGAGAAACAACAAATAAGTTTTAGTATAAGTATATCCCCTGAAATATTCTTTTATTTCAATGTTTGTATGTATGCATAGACCATTAGAAATAATTCAAATTTAACTGGGTGCTCTGCTTTTTATTTGATAAATCTGGCAGCCCTAGGTAAGGAAGAATGCGAGATAAAGCTGCCCCACACCCTACCCCGCTCAGGGACTGCAAGGAATGCTTCCTGGATGATAGGCGAAAGATGGCTTCATAAGAAGTGGTCTCAAATGTTTAAGAACAAATGATTCTAATCTCACACGCACTTTTCCAAAGGTTAGAAAAAAGGAATACTTCCCAATTCATTTTTATGCAATCTGACCCCTAACATAAAACCTGAGGAGGAAGGTACAAAAGAGCGACTTATAGGCCAACTTCACATATGAATAGAGATGCAAAAATCCTAGACATAATAAGAGTAAAATGAATCTGCAATATATAAAAATAATAATACACTTGAAAGAAGCTGACTTAATATTTGGAAGTCAGCTAATGTAAATTATTGCATTATTATAATAAGAGAAAATCCATATAATTATTTCAACGAAAGAAAGCATTTGATAAAATTGTACATACATTCAGGATAAAAACAAAAGGAAAAAAAATCCTCTCAGCAACCTGATAATAAAAAGAAATTTCTTCAAGCTGCTAAAGCTATTGGTCAATACTGAAATTTTGGGAGGTTTCTGTTTGAGACAAGAATGCACTGCATAGCTGTTCAACATTATATTGCAACTCCTCACCTCCACAGGAAATCAGATAGTACAAACAAAATGTATTGGAATTGTACAGGATGAAACAAAATTGTCATTATTCACAAATGATGATTGTAGATATGGATAATACAAAATAATCTGAGGAAAAATAGGAGACATAATAAGACTTTGTTTGGATATTAATTTCTTACATGATTGTTCTGTAAACTCACATCTTCTCCAATAAAGAAAAACATACAAACAACTCAAGAATCATAGCTGCAAGACGTGAAAGAAAAATTCCTTATACCAAAACCAATTGTATTTCTACCTACCAGGAACAAAAATCTTAAACATAAAATTAAGAAATACCATCTGCAATAGTATTAAAAATGTCAAATAACTTGGAATAAATCTAACAAGACTTATATAAGACCTTTACCGAGATTTTACACCCTTAATGACAGAACTTTTAGAAGACGTAATCAAATGGCGAAATACACATTTTCATGAATTGAAAAGCACAATAACAACCTTGTTTTACAGTCTCAATCTTATATTTATTATAAAATTTAGTTCTCCCAATATCATATGAGCTAGATTTTATTACCTCCAGTTAAAAGACGAAGAAACTGCAGCTCAATAAATTCAAGTAACTTGCCCAAGGTCATGAAGTAAGTGGCAAGGCCAGAATTTGAACCTTTACTTCTCTGTCTCTAAAGTCCCTGTTTTTTCCAAAAAACCGGTGGAGTAGACACTCTTAGTGCCCTGCCCAGATCTCCTCAGATACTTCCTACCAGCTTTGTGCACCCCTTTCCGGTCTTCTGCTTGCTTTGCTGCTGAAGTCTCACACATTTAACCTTCCAGAGGATTGCCCTTAGGCACTGGAGCCTCCTTGCCCAGAGAACCAGAAATTTCTAGGAATTTTAAATACCTCCCATCACCCTTCAGATCCCCTGTTAATCCATGGCCTCCTCACCAGTACAGAGAGCTAGAAGTGCCGAGGAATTTTACATTCCCGCATCCAACCCCGAATGGTCCATAGCCAATGATTGAATGGTTTATGATTACAGAAGTCCAGCTCCTTTGCTTCAAGGCCGAACAACCTCTGAAAGTGTATCTCTATGGGATTAGGCTGAGTCTGAGACCTCATCTGAAATTATACTCTTGCTTGTCTTCTTTTGCTTTTCTATCCTGCCTCCCTCACTCCCTTAATAGTTTCTCTAGGGAGCAAATCCTTAAGAAGCCACTTGCATTGGAATCCTTGGAAGAATGACACCTAAGAAACCTACATGATGAGACATAATTATTTCAAATTCACAATCAAGATATTAGTTCTCCAATCATGTGAATATGCTTATTACATGAGCTTTATAAAATATGAATATGGAATTAGAAGTAATAAAGTGATTATTCAATTAGAAAACTGCACACATAATTATTTTAGTGATCTTGTCAAAGTAATCCATCTACAAGGCTTTCAGTTTTCTCCTTTGATAAATTAGTGCATTGGGTCAGGCAGTCTCTAAGGCAGAGAGGATCTCCACTGTGGGCGATTTGCCCCCCCACCCCCACCCCCAGAACATTTGGCACTGTCTGGAGACATTTCTGGTTGTCATAACTAAGGAGGAGTTGCTTACTGTTGCTTCTAGGGGGTAGAAGCCAGTGATGCTGCTAAACTTCCTACAATACCCAGGACAACAAGCCACAGCAAAAATTATCACGCCCCAAATATTAATAGTGCTGAGGTACA
Organism: Cabassous unicinctus; assembly: GCA_029593785.1. Taxonomy (NCBI): domain Eukaryota; kingdom Metazoa; phylum Chordata; class Mammalia; order Cingulata; family Chlamyphoridae; genus Cabassous; species Cabassous unicinctus. The sequence continues at coordinate 4,642 of JAQZBX010107222.1, forward strand.
AAAACCTTGACCTAAGGTCCTATCTGTCTCCCAAATGCAATAAACTATTTTTATCTTGGTCTACAATTATGTCAGTTCATTGTTTTTGATGGAATCAATGCATTTACTTAGTCAGAAAGCTTGGTACTAACTAGTTATTGGTTTAAGTAATTGACAGTAAGTTAAGGTACACTACCTCTGCATAGACACACGGCCTCTGTAACCTAACATTCAATGGCCTACTTGCTGCTCTAGAAATTTTTTTTAATGTGGAGCAGATAATAGAGATTATCTAATGATAGTAAATATAATGTTAATTTCTTTAACATAAAGTGTCATGGGCAAATTAAATTCAGCATGTAACGTCATTTTATGATACACAACAATCATAGACAGTTTAAAAGTCTATATGAACAGCATGTATTTTTTTGAATTTTTATCTTGATTGCAGTAACCAAGAGAAAGTAATTTAAGACTCTAATTTACTGTTGTTAATAGAGCAGGTTTCCAATGACAATTGCCAAACTATAATTTTATAGAGCAGTGAACACATTAAATGTAGCTGTGGTTAGAAGTTCATTTGTTACATTTACAAAAAAAGTTCCTGTTTTAATTTTTTACTTAGCATATATCATGGTCATTGTCAATTGCATGCATTCAATGTGCCATTAAAACACCCTAAATTAAATGTTATGCTGTGCTATCTCATTCTGTATTTACCCATTTTAAAGCTCAATTGCTTTATAATGAAGCATAATGTAGAGCCAAATATAGGAGCAGATGAAGAAGAAATAATTAAAACCCCATTATGGAATTAATTCCACCTACCATATAAAAATATCTTCTTATGAAAGGCTCATCATGTAAGAAATACAGAAATACATGGAAGGACAAACTATTTTGGGTTAATAAAAAAGTAAATGAGGGTGGATAAAGATAAAATAAAGTCATAATAGCTAGATTCCAAAGGTAGAGGTTTGGTTTTGCAGGCTGGTTTTACTCTTGCTTCCAGACTCAGAAAAAGAATGTAAATAAAACAAAATAAACCTGAAGGGCTGTTGAAATGATTCCTTGGCAAGTTGGACTAAATTAAGAAACTGCTTCACTCAAATACAGCATAGCAATGATATAAGTTCTCCAGGGGCAAATGGAAAATCCCTCGGTGGTCTTGATGTTCAATATTGGAGCATTTGCGCCTTCAGAAATCAAGACTAGGGTATCATGTTTTGTGTGTCCTTCGCAATCTACTATTTGGTATTTCATCATATCTTTTATGATCAGCAAGATTTTGTGAACTGCACTTGGAAGCTCAAGAACTGGAAATACAGAGATAAATTTATACAAGACAGAAGGGCATAATATAGCAGTATTAAACTTTTTAAATGTATTTGTTTCTCACATTTCTGATGACCCATGGAAAGAATGGCCTACTAATTCTCCTATGCAATAATGGGCACATTGTTTATATAGCTCAACACCCTTACCTCTCAATGTAAATTTTGAATAAAAATACTTGTATTTTATTTAAAGGGTTAGCCATCCACTTTATTTTTAAAAAATAAAAGGATAAAAAGATAGGTCTATCTATAGAGTGTATGTAAAATCTGGAAATGTAGACAAATATATGGAATATCATCAAGGACATCTTCAATCTGTAAAGTAATAAAATAATGCTATCTGTGTTTCCAGACTTTATGGACAGCAAATATACTGATATGGAACAATCTCCCACATGTATTATTAGTTGGGGAATGTATTAGTCAGCCAAAGGGATGCTAATGCAAAATACCAGAAATGGTTTGGTCTTTATAAAGGTATTTATTTGGGGTAGAAATCCACAGTTACCAGGCCATAAAGCATAAGTTTCTTCCCTCACCAAAGTCCATTACCACGTGTTGGAGAAAGACAGCTGCCAACATTTGCCAGGGTTCAGGCTTCTTGTGTTCCTCTCTTCCCGGGGCTGCGTTTCTCTCTGGGCTTAGCTCCTCTGGTTCCTCCACAAGGTCAGCTGTAGACTATCAGGCAAATGGCTTGTCTCTATCCCGGGGCCTTCTCTCCCTCCTCACAACCAAGCTCCTCTGTCAGCTTGCCTCCCCCGGCTCCAGCATCAAGACTCCAACATCAGAACTGCTCCCTCTGTCCTTTGCCTTGCCTTCTATATTTGATTCCCCCACCTACCAAGGGGTGGGGCTCAGTGCCCTACTGACGTGGCCCAATCAAAGCCCCAATTATAACTTAATCATGCCCAGATGAACAGATCAGTTTACAAGCATAATCTAATACAGAATTTTGGAATTCATAATTACATCAAACTGCCAAACGGCTACAGGGAACAAGCACATTGCAAAACAATATGTACTTTATTATCACATTTATGTAAGAGTCAGATATGCATTGAAATCCAAACAGAATGAATTCAAAATAAAGTTATATGGTGGTGGGGAAGAGGGAGGGGATTGAAGAGAAACCAAGAGACAATTTTAACATGATTATATGTTTGAAATTTTTACAGTGAGCACATCGTTGTAGAGCACCACTGTGTTATTTTAACTCTGATCAGTGACACACTTGCAAAACACGTCACCTCTGACCCTGACACTCGGGTCGTTGTGAGGATGAGCCTGGGAACAGCTGGTGTCATGCAAAGCATCCTGGACTAACTGTCAAAAATCTGGATTTTAATATGCCTTCTGGCGCAAGCCGCCTGAATGATCCTGGGCCAATCACCACATCTCTGGCGTCAGGCTCCCTAGCCATAAAATGGACAATTTCTAAGGTCTTATCCTGCTTTACTAGTTCAATTATTTATCGAGTCATCAGGTAAGACACAGTGGGCATATGCTGGCTCTTAACACACTCTACTTCTTGGTTGGGTCATAATATCCTTTTGAGAGAGTAAAAATCAGCAACACTAGTAAAAGAGTGTTTTTGATGGGACATGGACAAGGTCACGTAAACAACGTTTCCATACAAGGCCACACCACAGCTGAAATTATGACTAATGACCCCTTCCTCTGAGTGATTGTTGCTTTGTAATCAACGATGTCTCCAGTCCAGCTTTGTTACTTCCACCTTTTTAACAAAGATTACTGAGAATCTAATTGCTAAATCTGTCCCCTTTGTCTTGACAGGATCCAAACTGAGTTAGACATCACTTCCTTAATCCCCTTTGGGAATATTAAGTCCAAGTCCAAAAGTATAAGCAGTCCATCTCAAATCCCCATTGCTAAGGTGCTCCCTAGGACTCATGTGGGGTGCATTTTCATTTGCTACAGTCTAGCTAATACATTTGACTTTGACTTCAGGTATGTTCCTGGTTGTCTTTGACTTGTGGGGTTGACACTTCCTTTTGACCATCAAAAATATCACTCATAATATAAACTGCATAATTTGTCATAAGGTACTTTCTTTAGTCGAGAACAGCTTTACTTTGAAATGTCTATAGTAAAACCCACAAACAAACAATAGTAGGGAGGAATTAATCCTTAACCTTGAAGATAGTCTTGTTTATATTCTCAAATTCTCCACTTCCCACCTCTACATCACTTCACCAGTTATTTAGGCCTTTCTTGCTTTCACAGACAACTTCAAACATTTCCCAAATTTGTACGCAATTATATTTAGAAATATTATACATAAACTTCAAGAGATTTGTATTAGCTATATATTGCTGTGAAACAAGTTACCCCCAAACTTAGTGACTTAAATCCACAAACATTTACTATCTCAGAGTGTCTATTGATTGAGAATTTGAGAGGTTTAGCTGAGTAGTTCTGGCTGGCTCAGACTCTCTTATGAGGTTGCAGGAAAGCTTTAAGGTAAATTAATTCATTGGAAACCCACTATTCTTTGACAGGTATGCCACTGGATAACTGTAATCTAATCACAGACATATTGCTAAGCATTTTACATATGTACAGTATATTTAAACAGTATGACAACTTTTGAATCCATTTTTCAGATGATGAAACTGAAGCTCAGCGAGGTTGTGACTTGCCCTGCATCACACAGTTCTGGGGAGGCAGAATAAAGATATGAACACAAATCTATATGACATGTAAATCAATGCTTTCTGCACAAGATCATAGCTTCCAGAGAAAATAAAATAATTGTAAATAATGAAGGAGTGAGAGAAAAAATATGAATGCTCATTAATTGGGCACTTATTGGGTGACATGAATGTTTACATAAATTATCTCACTTAATCAAGCCCATTCTTTCATTTAATCAAGTCTGTTTACGATTGCTAGTCCAGCAATTTCTCACCATCAGTAAGAATGCCTTTCAGAAGACTTTCGAAAACAATAAAATTACAAAAAGAAACAAGAAAAGAAAGAAAGAAAGAAAGAAAGAAAGAAAGAAAGAAAGAAAGAAAGAAAGAAAGAAAGAAAGACAGACAGACTTTCCAAAGAAGCAGTAAATTCATGCCCCTGGGAATGTCAAAATTCTCTCTTCCATATGTGAGCATATGGTGAAGCCATTGTACTTTTTCTTGATATCTCTTGCCTCACTTAACTATGCCCTTTCACTTCTGAATACTTTTCTATCTCATTTCCCCTCCTTCTGTGGAGCAGAGAAGTATCAAATATGTGTACTTTATGCCTTTTGATAAAATGACCACAATGAGAAGGAGTTTCAGTCATTTTAAAAATTTCTTCTCAACTTTCGCATTTTGAGGCATTTATTTCTAACAGTAGCTATTCAGAGGAGGGCAAGAAGGAAAGAATTCAGAGAAAGGTACATCAAATACTACGTAAGACTTTATATACTTAATGTGAGAAAGAAGAAGACTAACCTGCACTTCATTTCAGGTAGTATGTTCAACATTGAAAGGTACAGATACTGAAGAAAGAAGAAACACTGGAAATACAGTTTGTGCAAAACTATACTAAGCAGGGTGACTTATGTGACTTGCACGTGTAAGTTGTGAATATGTGTCAGGTGAAGAAGCTGTGTACATATTCTTTGACCAAAGCATTAAACATTATACTGACAGTGTAGTGGAAAGAATCCAGGATTTGCACTCACACAGAAGCAGTTTTGAATTCTAGTTTTACCTCTTATTAGCTATGTAACCTAGGGCAAGCTTCTTAACCTTTCTGATTCAGTTTCTTTACCTGTAAAATGGGAGTAATAATAGTTCTTATAGTGCTTATTTTTCCTGATTGTTATAAAGGTTAGAACTCATGTAAGAATGTGACTAACACCTACTATAAACTCAGGAAGCTTTAATTTGCCTTAGTTTACACTTTCTTATTTGCTTATGGAAACGTGCTATTTTGGGAGAGCTAGAAAGAGAAACATTCCCCCACCCCTTCTGAGCTACGCACTTCTTAGATCTCCAGTATGTGGCCCTTCACCTATTCTTAGGTCAATTCACCACACCCAGTAAGTGCTGGAGGCTACAGCTGGCTTTGAGGTCCAGGTCTGCCCTTTTCAGTACCAAGAAACAGAGTCCTTTGTGTCAAGTTCCCAGTCAATCTGGCTTACCTCACTCCTGTTTCTGGCTAGAAGACCGCTAATTTTAGATTTTTATTTGCTCAAATGTAAGCAAGACTTTCCAAATGAGTACTGCACTTTGAAATGCCAAGGTATGCATTTTAGCTAATTTGGTAATGATGGAAATATGTGTATTTGTGCTTCTAATCCTTGCTGTATATAAAGTTGTTAGACAAGAAAAATTCTCTTCAGCTTTACAGATACAAGATTTTATTTGCTCAGTCAGAAAAATACCCCATAAGAATATGCAACATTTCTTAATCATATTTTGAAATTCTTTTGTATAAAAGGTTGCTGAAAATAAATACTTTGAGAGATCTTTATAGACTAATATTTATATTACTTACAAAAATTTATATAAGGCTGATTATTGCAAGTCAGTAGAGACTAGTTTATTTTAGCAGTAGGAAACTTTATAAAGTCTGGCCTGTTTGAAGATGTGAAATTTGAGAAACTTTAAAGGAATTTGTCTTTTCCCGTTCTGTCAGTAGGAATTCGCCAACCTGTGGGGCACAGCTCTCTTCCATACTAGCTTATGCTTTAAGTCCTTTGTTA
>JAQZBX010107223.1:0-10660 GCA_029593785.1 Cabassous unicinctus
ACCCAGCCTTGTATACCCTGGTACCTCAAAAAAAAAAAAAATGTTTATATGGTAATTCCTTATTGACTATGTAATCAAATACAAAGTTCTCAGGCCAGGATTTAAAGGGCTTAGTTTACCCAGCCAACTTCATATCTTGCTAGGCCTCTACCCCCATTAGTTTAGTTAGGGTAGCATTATGGTATAAAGGTGAAGAGTTTACTTAGGTAATGAAATCTACATAAAAGTAGCAACTTGCCTTGGCTCCACCGAGTTACTATCTATGACTTAAACAAGTGACTCAGCTCTCTGAGCTCCTCTATAAAACAAGGAAAATATGGATGCTTGCAGCATAGGACTGTTGTGAAGAGTAAATGAGGCAGTGCATGTAAGTCACATAGCACTAGTGATTTTCGAGTGTTAACTGCTATTATTATATTAATGTTATTATTGACACATTAAGAACAGATACTGGCTCATCTTTTCTGGGTGGATAACCATGATCATGCCTAAGTTTAATTTTTTCTGTTATTATTTAAAAATGTCTATCAGCACATTTTTGAATGCTGAGCTGAATCTGGAGGAGGAAATGGTTATAATCTATATGGGATTCTCCCTCATTAGTGGTGAAGAGAAGGAGCTGGGAAGGGTTAAGCGTAGGCTGTAGAGATTAAACTAATTAAACAGACTGACCCCAAGGTGTCTGTAACATGCGGAAGACCTCCAGAGTAACCCACTGATCACCCCAGAGCAGGGGTCCCTTGGCATTGGAAAGCTCAGAGCCAGGTGAGTGGCAACATTGCTTTCCAGGGTCTGCCCAGCTTAGGAGAATGCTTTGTCCAGTGTTGAAGGCCTGACAATGGCTAGAGGGGTTGCCAAGTCCTTCCTTCCAGGCAGGACTGAGTTCATAGTAGGGCTTCCAAAAAGGAAACAAGAGTAAAAACTTAAAAAGGAGGGAAAGAGAGGGAATAGCTCAGTCATTCAGATCTAGCAATCCCAGCAGGGGAGGATAAAAGACTGTAGCTGCTATGGCGGCCAGACCTTCTCCTCCCCACCTGCTGGCTACCCCATTTGCTGTCCTTACAGCATTAAGATCTTCCAGCAGTTGCATGTAAGATTAAGAATTTGCTCCCTGCTTCATTCATACCAGATCCTAAATTCATTGGGACTGGGCCTGAAGCTAGCACAAGCATGAAAAAAAAAATTTTTTGATGAAATTGATTGGAATAGGCTTGTTCTGGATCCAAAACAGGATTATTCATTTTAATAAATAATATCAGTTTAATACTTCACAGTTTACTAAACACTTAGATCTCCATGTTCTCATGTAACCATCACAACCTTGTGAGGTAGGAAAAGTACTCCGGCTGTTGTCCCTTCTGTATTTTGCAAATAAAGGAACTATGTCTATAGCCGATGAAAGACTTTACTTAACATCTCACAGCTGGTCAGGGACAGGCTGCGATTCAAAGCCAAACCTTCTGAGTCCAGATCCCCTGGTCTTTCTAATAGCACTTACTTTTTCTTTCCCAGCACCCCATCACTCACCACAGATCTAACTCATATGAGACAGGGCTCAGGTCACAGAATTACAAGTCAATTGGCTGTATTTTAAACTTCTCTCCCTTACCTCTCTTGAAATCAATCTCCAAGTTGTGTCAATTCTACAACCAGCGCCTCTTTTCACTTACAAAGCTACTGTACTTGTTCCTGTACTTATAATCTCTTGTCCAAGCTATTACTATCAGCTCATCCACACTAATACTTTCTCTTAAAAAAGAGGTAAACACCCATATTATTCTCTCCCTCTCTCTCTCTCTCTCTTTTAGGTAACAGGGCTAGGGATTGAACCCAGGACCTCATATGTGGGAAGCCAATGCTCAACCACTGAGCCACATTGGCTCCCCTGAGTAGGGTTTTGTTTTTTGTTTTTATTTGCTTGTTGTTTGTTTTTTTGTTTTTAGGGGGTACTGGAAACCCAACCCAGGACCTCTCATGTGGGAAGCAGGCGCTCAACCGCTAGAGCCACATCCGCTCCCCCTCTCTCATTTTAAATACATTTTCTTCCTTTATGTAAGTCTGGTCATTCCCTTGCTTAGCATTTGGCTAAGGAAAAGGAATGGTTTGAAGCCCTAACACTTTTCTTTTTATTTTTACCTTAGTCACATAGTCATTACTCTACATTTTGATGACACATATATGATGTGACACATGATAAGATATGATAAATGTTTAACAAGGAAGAGTCAGTCAGACAACGGGCAGTCCCAGGAGATCTGTCCAAAGTAACAGTAATTCCCACCAGAGGCAAAACCTGAATCCAGGCCTAGGAAAAGAGTGAATGGCAAGACCTAGTCAGGGCTCCGGAGTTCTGGTCCCTATTTGGGATATATGGTGGATCACCAGTCCTGGAGGGAGCCCTGAGGCAAAAACACAAGGCTGAATGGGATCAAGGAAGAAGCCTACTAAGTCTGCACTCTGGGCCCACTTAAGATGGGACCAGACAAACCTGGGACTCCAACTTGATAACAGCATCCAAGGCTCATCCTTGACACAGTAGATGCAGGGTCTGGCTGGAAAAGTAGGAACATTCTTCCCACTACCCTGATAATGATGCTGACGTCACTGGATTTGGCATTTAAGATGCTGTTATGAACCAAATGTTTATAGCTGCAAAGAGAAAAATTAAAATCTTTAGATAAGTAAAGGTGAGTGAGAAGTCTTTTGTTTGCTTTTTTTCTGTTTGTTTTAAGAAGGAGGAAACTGAAGCACATTTGGAGAATGAAGGAATGATCAGCTAAGGATCTAGGGGAAGCCAGAGATAGGGCCAAGTACACAGATGTGATGGGAGGAAACCTAGTTATTACAAGGGCTAATTTAGCATTACTCCCTAAGCCAATCTTGCCACTAGGCCTAGGGATATACAGCAGTTGCTCAAGGAATGCAACAAGACCTTTGCAACGGTGGCATTCCACCCTGGGCCCAGAGGAAGATGATTTCTCCTGTTGATTTGGGAGCCAGGGGTTAAAACTAAACTTGATATGGATTTTTTGTTCTTAGATGGCAACTTATAACCACATGTGAAGAGCAAAGTAATTTCATAGCATTTCTGCTAAAATTTCAGTAGAGAGTCAATGGCCTAACCCCCACAACTGGGTTGGGGATTTCCCACTGCACCTTACTTTGACCATTTGTCTGTAACATGATAAGCTTCAAACAAAAAAACAAAAAATTTTAGGTGGGTTTTAAAAATCTCACTAGGATATTGGTTTACTTCATATCTTACTCGGGTCCCATAATGTCATTTCAATGACAGCAACTCGGTGGCAATAGCTAGGTTGGTAAATTTGCCTTCTTGCAGCTTAAGGCTATAAAGCACTGTGGTAGGACCCAGCCGAGAAGTTTGCTTCCTGTCAATGCACAGTTTGCTACAAGCAACCCTTTCTCTGGGCTGCCAGGGCCTGTGGTCTGAACTGTGTGTCACTAACATTCAATTACGGTAAAATGTCTATTTAATAACTGACATTTCCAGTAAACTTGTTGTGGGTTCAATATGCTTTGAGGCTAATTAGAAAAGCTTCAGAGGAGACCAAGAAACACTTTGTTGACAAACAGTTTATACTCCTCTTCTGATTTACTCTGATCTAAAATATTAAGGAGCTGCTTCAGATATATTTAGGATAGGTGTAAGATTTTAGTGTTTAGAACCTGGGAGTTGGGGTGTTGGCAATATTTCTCTTGGACAGGAAATATTTTCAGCTGCTAAGTTCAGATCCAGAGAAGCGCCTGAGACGTCTTTAAAGATTTTCCATGATCTGATAACAAATATGATCCTCTCATGCTTATCCTCACTTTAAAGAAACCACAGTGGTTTCTAGCAACACTCTTCCTTCCAGTCAACATAGTCAAAAGGAAAGAGAATTCTGGGAGTTCTCCGGGTAATGTCCTCACTGTGATTTTTTTTCTTTGGGAAATAATAATAAGTTTTTCCACAAGCTTACAAAGTTCTAGATATGGGTACTTATCTAGTTAATCAAAGAATTAGAAATATCTATTCATAAACTCTGAATATTTTGGTTAGGGAGTCTGAATAATTTTCTCCTCTTTTAAATATATTAGGGAGGGGGAAAGTTGTCCTTTCTCCTTCCTCTTATTTTGATGGAGTCAGACAGGACATAAAAATCAAATCAGCAGTGCTCGCAAGATATCATGAGTCTTGGTTTCAAAAAGTGTCAACCTGTAAGACTTGATTGGGAGAAGCCAGCACAAGTTGGTAAATCTTTGTATTTTTCTACAAGTATATAGGGTTGATAACTTTAACTGAAAATGTCCAATAGATGCATAAACATTTGTGGGAAAATGTGTGGAGTTTTAATGTCATTTTTTGTCTGATCAGTTAGGAATAGCATATTATATTATGTATCATTTCACAGTTCACTATCAAATTTGGTGTTTCATTAGATGCAAAAATATCTCTTTTAGAGAAGCAAGGCACATATTTCCAACCCCACTACATAAAAAGTAAAATATTTTTTGAGAGTTAAGCAACTAGCTCAATGCAAGACAGCTAGTAGCTAAGGAATAGCAAGTAGATCTCAGGATTCAGGCCCATCTGACTCCAGCAAAGATGAGAGATGTGGCCTTAGGGAACTTACTATACATAATTTGTAAGAACTTAGAACACATCTTTTCAGTGAAACATCTTTTGGGTGAAGAAAGAACTGTCTGCATCTAATCTCTTAAAAGAGCAGTTATACCTGCCTATGCTTTATATGGCTACATTGCTAGACTCACCTTACTTTAATAGGGCTTCTGCCCCCACAGTCCATTGAAATTGTTCTCAACAAAGCTAGTGACAGTTTTCTTGTTATCCAATCCAATGAAGACTTTTCTGGCTTTACCTTACTTGAACGCTTGGTGCCACTTGCCATTCCTCATTCATGAAATTCTCTTCCTCCTTGGCTTCAGTGATACTGTGACCTTTGCTCTTCTCAAGATAAGCAGCCTGGGTTAATTGAAAAAGCATCAAATTCAGAATGCTATATATGCTTGTGTTACAAATCAAGCTCTGACACTTACTAGCTTGAGGAGTTGGGCAAAATTACAAAAAAAAAAATTACCTAAAATTATTTAAATTATCAACCTAATGCTGTTTGGAGGATCAGATAACATGAAAAGCAACAATTGTCCAGCCTATTAATGGGCACTCAATGGATGGTTCCTTCTCAGACTTTGTTTGGTTCTTTTTTTTCAGTGACCACATAAATATTAATACAATCAGGGTTCTGATATATTTCAAACCTCTGCTACTTTAGTCTGTAATACCAAGTGTGTCTAAAAGAACTCTCTGTGATGATACAAATGTTCTATAATATACACTGTCCAAAATGGTAGCCATACTACACAAGTGCTTTTGAGCACTTGAAATGTGACTAGTGCAACTAATTGAATTTTTTATATTATTCTTTAATCAATTCAACTTTAAATAGGCACATGTGGTTAGTAGCTAACGTATATTGCCAGCACAGCTGTACACATTCCCTTGGTAGCCATTTCAACTCATGGCTTCAAACACCACCCATATCCAAAGGATTTTCAGTTTTAAATTCCATCCTTGATTTCCAACTGCTTAATAGCCTTAACTGGGTATCTCACAGGGGCTTGTAATTCAAGCCACTCATTATGTTTTCCAACCAGCTTGTTTCTCCCCCTGGGTTCTGAATCCCAATGAATAGCAGTATAGTTCACATAAGTGTCTTGGTCATAAACCTGGAATTATCATAGATAGTCCCTTCTCTACCCATCCCCCATATATAATCAATTTCCAATCATTCAGACCTGCTAAATATCCTTTTCTCTCAATCTGTGCTCTCATAGGCTTAATCTTAAAACTGGGTTTATATGATGGATGTCTAATTTGTTAACCTGCTTTCATTCATATCCCTCATTCTGCCCCCAACCATCTTCTACCTGGCTGCCAGAGTGATCATTCAAACACTGTCTCCTACCTACTCAAAATCTTGCAGTGGACCTAAAGAATCTCCAGGCTCATGTCCCATTGCACACCCCGTGCTCATATTATCCCAATATACTTCAATTCCCCGAGCATACCAAGTTCATTTAAACCTTCATTCTTTCGCAAACGCTCTTTCATCTTCCTACATATACACACAGCAAGACCGACCCACAAACAGAGAACTCCCACGCATCTTTTAAGACCTCGTTTGAACACAGCCTCCTTTGAGTAGCCTTTTGCGAACCCTCGGTGGAGGAGGAAGCTCGTTTTCATTGCTTCTGTGACACCCATCAAGCACATACCCTCTCGCGGTCCTGATGCCCACTAGTGTGTTCTGATGGTTGGTTTGCTTTGCTGCTCTCCCACCGAAAGTTTCTTGGACAGGTCCTCTGACTTACATCCCTATATAACATTCACTGCCACAATGTCCAGCTTATACTGAGAACTCAACTAACGTAATTATTGAATACTTTTATTAATAAATATAAGTATACAAAAAGGGCTTCTGTCGTGAGTGGCACACGTAGGGCGCCTCGTTTGCTCTTCGTGCGGAATCGACATCAAGAGATTTCGGAAGCATAAATTTTGTTACTAGGGCAGCTGGTGATCATTGGTCCCGGCGCACCCCTCCCCCCAAATATATAAATATATAGGTATAAATGTAGTTAGAAGATAAAGAACTGAAATCTAGTTAACAGTGGCTGAAAAAGGCAATTTGACCTCACTCTCCTCCCTGGAACCTGAAACAGAGAATTTTTAAATGTGTGAGAAAAAAATAAACCATCTTCAATGGAACCAGGAATGAATTAGAATCTCAAACCACAGTTTATGTATAAAAACAACCAATTTAGGTGAAATTTGGACCCAATCAAAAGAAGATGATAAAAGCAGACCTATACTTACACAGATGTAAGGTAGATCTCAGAGTTCTCACCCCAAGGGACCAACAAGCGCTTCTTTCTGTAAAATGCCGGGTTCAGAGGGCACCGATGGACTTTAGTAGCATTCTGGACTTTTGTATGATACTATGGAGTATTAGAGAGAGCCATGAGGAATTACATTGGCTTATCATTATTAAAAGAAGAAGGCTGTGAGCAAGGCCAAGTAGAGGGGAAAGAGTGGGCAGCAATCTGCTCTCTAGCAGCTGCCCTTGGTCAACTTAAGAGAAGTGAGCACTAATCACTGCACAAATAATATGTCATGGTCAGTGCTTCATTGCAAGTACAGTTCTGCAAACCCAAAACTGAATAATTACTAACAGGAAAGAGTGTTGGTGAAAACATCTACTGAGTTGGTAGACTAAAATCCAAGCTGTTTGCTGCTTCAAATCACTATTCCACTACTGCCCCCATACTCTTCTGGAATAAAAAGCTGCTGGGTAAAGAGTTGACTCATTCAAAGACAAACTTTTAAAAATATCAATATGATCATACTACGCAAAATGACAAGAGAAAAAGCAGAAAAAAACTATTGCAAACAAAAGTCAACCAAAGCATGTTTACTAAAATAATTATACCACAAAGCAGAAGAAAATAGTGAATAAATTCTTATCCATAATATTAAAGAAATATGGCTTTAAAAATAAGGCTTTCAAAAATAGAGCTTCAAAAAGAGATACAAGTGTTCAGAAAGAAAGAGTAAAATGACAAATGATGATGAATAAATTGCTGCTAGAGCCCAGGAAGAAATGGGAAAGGACAATAGAACAATTATGTATAAGGAAGAAATATTAGTAGCAGCAACACTATTGAAAACTGAGTCAGAAGGATAATCCTGAAGAAGTCATACAAAATGAAATAGTAAATATCAAATGATTTAGAATGATTAGAAAGAAAATAGTAGACATGGAAGTTTGACAAAGCAGAGTCACATGTGCCTAGCTAGGATACCAAGTCAAAAAGACAAATGGAATAGAAAACATATTTAAAGATATAATAAAATTTTTCTGTAATATAAGTATACCTGAATTTGCAAAAATGATTAATAATGAGACAAATTTTCTGACTTCAAGAATAATTGAAGAATCCCAAAGGTATCAAGATATACAAAGAGAGAGAGAGAGAGAGAGAGAGAGAGAGAGAGAGAGAAAATACTTTAAAAAAAAAATAGTTTCCAAAAGGAAAATATCTGGCATGCCTCAGTAATATTCAATGCTAGAAAATCAAGAAGCAATATCCACTAATATCTCAAGAGAAAGAAAGTGTGACACAAGAGAATTATGCCATGCCAAGTTGTCATTCAAGTATAAGGTGACAAACATTTTCAAACATGCAAAAATGCAGGAGATATGCAGTCAATAAGAAAGGAGAGTCCACAGCAAAAGCATTTTTTATATGAATGGTCTTAATTTATATAAAAACCCAATGAAAATTGGCTTGCAGAGTAGGATTTAAATGTTACAAACTTTGGCTACATAGAAACAATAAGATGAAGGTGAGAGGTAAAGGAAATGAAAATAAATGGAAATGTTGATTTCTTCATATTTTAAAATTGGAAATATTAGATAATTGTTTAAAGAAAATAAATAAAAATAGAGTGTGTGTATATATATGCACACTTAACATCTACTGTATGTATAATATATGTATTATATATGTGTATATGACATATATACATATGTATATGTGTATATATATTATATATAGAGTGTTCATGTATATAGTTATAAATAATAGAAGAATTTAAAACAGGCTATAAATGTTTCAGAAAACATGCAAAACAAAATATAGAAAAACCAAAACAGCAAAATATTTTTAAAAGCATTATGAATAGAAAGCATATAATAAAACAAACCAAGAAAATCTAACATAAAGCAAACACATATGTAATATAAACAAATGAAAATCAGATAAACTCACTTGTTAAAAGAATAATAATATGTTATAATATGTAATGCAAGTGACTAAAAAATTGGAAAGTTTCACTTGTCACCCTTTTAGGATAGGAAGACACAGTAAGTAAATGAAAATAAAAACAAAGCAGGGGTCAAGATATTAATATAAGGCAAATTTTGAATACAAGAAATGGACACTTTATAGCAATAATAGGTAAATTTTGTTATATTTATTTCACCACAATCATTTTTTTTAAGAAAAGGATAATACACGTCTCACATTTTGCACAGTGCCTGGCACATCATAAATGCTGGGTAAATACCAGCACATAGTAAGTACTCACTAACTCCTGGTTCTTTTCTTTGTTATTAGTTGGCCTTTGTAGTTCAGTGCTCCTAGTCCTTGCACCTAGCAACAGTTGCCATTTATTGAGAATTTGCTGCATACCAACACCAAGTACTCTACATGCCTCCTGGAATTCTCACAACTTGTGACGTTAATATTGTTATTATTATGTTAATATTGTTATCTTTCCAAGCAAGGAGACAGGCCTTTCAGGAAGGTAACTGATTTGCACAGGTCGTTCTGCTAGGAATGGGCAGAGGCATGATTTGGCGATGAGCTGGGTCTGAGGCACTCGTTCATAACACTGGGATCTTCCTGACGCCCCTCATGTCAGAATTAATTCTCCAGGAAGTGCACCTGGAATAACCTCATGCCAGTGGTTTTCATACTCTTAACAAACTTATAAAAACTCACAGAATTCCAGTAAAAGCTTAAAACATCCTGGAATACTTGACCCCTTCCCAAACCTGCCCCTCACCTCCATCTCTGACTCTGTTAATGGTGTCGCTTTCAACCTGATCTCCTAAGTCAGAATCATCCTACATGCCTCTCCTTTCCTCACTGTCCACTCTGTTCCACCCTTCAGTGGTTCCCTAAACTGGCTATTTTACTACAGAGAGTGTCTCCAAAATCCTGTTCTTTCTCTTCAGCTCTCTGCCAGTCTCTTCGTGTTGGCCCCTCCAACTTCCCATATATGGGAACAGCCTTCTAACTGGTTTGTCTATAACTAAACTCTCTTTCTAAGGGAAGTTCAAGTAATTTGTGTGGTCATCACAGTAATGACAGGGGGAGCATTAGATGAGTGGAGGCTAGGAATCCAAGAAAGCCTGATGTTCATGGAACATGCATGGAACAGTGCATGGAACAGTGCATGGAGCAGTGTATGGAGCAGTGCATGGAGCAATGCATGGAACAGTCCATGGAGCAGTGTATGGAGCAGTGTATAGAGCAGTGCATGGAACAGTGCATGGAGCAGTGTATGGAGCAATGCATGGAGCAGTGCAAGAATTGTACTGTGTCCTACATGAACTTTGATTGTCTGTTTGCTGCATGTTGGTGAACTGCTCATCTATAGTCTAATAATCTAAGCTCATCAGAAACTAATTCCATTTTATACATATATATGATGAAATTTTAATGAATGAAATACTGTGTAAATTGAAAAAGATTGTATTTTGTTTTGTTCAGAACTTTATAAAGAAGTTTCACCAACAGATGACCAACAGCAGTGCCCTTTGTGGGGCTGACTCACCAATCTGCACACCTCTGTGGGCCCCACTTGCAGCTGCCTCCATCAGGCTGATTCAATGTATTTGCATGAATACTTTTTAGGTTCCTATTTCAAAATGTCAAATATAAAGGAAAAGTGTGACCAATATTTACTTAAATATGATCTTACTCTCTTAATTCTAAACATATTTATTTTAAGTAAGGTGGAAGCATTTTTCTATTTCATTATGTCGAATGTAGTTATGTTCTAACATTT
>JAQZBX010107224.1:0-10673 GCA_029593785.1 Cabassous unicinctus
GTTATGACTTTTATTTTTCAGACTGGGAGTGGGCAGCGTGTGTGGAGGTGGGGGCGGGGAGGGCGTGGGGACACAGCCACTGGCTCTGGCACATGCTGGGCCCACCCCGCTTGGCACACAGGCAGGCTTGGCCTCGCCAGACCTTCTGAGAAGGGAGTCAGCTGAAAGAAGGAGCAGTCTATGAGTTTATTAAAATTGACCAGATAAAGGAAGGTCACCCAATAAGCAGAAGTCACGTCTCTGTAGGTCATAATGAAAAACTGGTAAGCTGGTGGGCTTGATACACCCCAGCCTTCGAGCTCTGGGCAGATGGAAATGAGACGCAGGTCCTCAGCCTCCTCGGTTGGCTCCTCTTGGCTTCTGACACCTGGACCCAGAGAAACCCCCAAAGTGACCTAGAGCGTCTTCTGACACCTTCTCTGAGCAGCAAACAGAGATGTTTGGTGCAAAGTTCACCGGAAACTCGTGTGTGTGTCTCACTTCTCACTTGAGCCCCAGCCCCTCTTCCAGTGAAACCTCCCAGGCTGGGGTTCCCGAGGTACCAAGGGGCTCCCCGCCCGGGGCCCCACAACCAGCGCCTCCCTCCCACTCACCAAGCACTCTTACCTCACCCCAACCCCCTTCTTTCTGGGCCTGTCTAGGGGTTTGTCTTGTGCAGGAAAGAAGTTAAACCACGTGTTAGAGAAAACTACCAGCCAGCACCCAGGGGAGTCAGTCCGAGGTAGTGCTGCTCCCTCCAGTTGGAGCTGACACACACCTTTACTTCTGTTTCTTTTCTCTCTCCATCCTTCCAGGCTCGGCCCACCTCCTCGCGGCCGCCGGCAGTGGCTTGGTTCTGTGCTCTGTAAGGCACCCTCATCCCTGGGGGCGGGAGTCCCCTCCAGCTCACAGTACGAGGCCAGCGACTGCAAGTCCCTTGCCTGCAGGACAGTCTGGGAGGGCGGGACGAGAGCGGTGTGGCTGAGGGTGTGGTGAGCTGTGGACCCCTAGTGGGGAGACCTGGTAGGGCCCTGTCCACACTGCACCCAGCCGCCCGCCCCGGGAACGTCTGGCTTGAAATACACACTTGGAAGCCAAGGGGCCTTCCCCCACACCGGCCTGAATTCCAAGCTTTGTTCTTGGGGATTCGTAGGGAATTTGAGTGGAAGAGTTTCCATTTTCTTTTTTGGACTGACACAACGCCTTGGAGGGCCAGAGGACATAGGTCGAAGGTGGTGCTAGAGGAACACAGATAGCTGAATGCTGTTTTCTAAAGAATTTATTCTTCCATAAATATCTAGTCTTAAATGCCTAGGACCTCTGAATGGAGCGGGAAGCCAGGATCACTGGGCCCCACCTCTGTGCCTGACTTTTGAGCCTCTTTCACCATCACGGGGAACCAGCTACTTGCACACTGCCCGAGGTGAGAAGGCCCCAGGTGTGTATCCTTCTCCAGACCCTCAGCGTTTGAAAAGAGTTCTTTCTGGGTTGCGCCTTGGGGGCATGTGGGGTGTGGGTCAGCTCTGGCCCTGGTGGTTGGTGCAGTGCCAGGCCCGCTGGGGCCCTCAGCACATGTAGCTGGACTTGGCAGGCTCTGGAAGATGCCCACGGACCAGCCCCATCCCCTGCCCTGGACACCAGCAGCTCTGGGACTCCTCCTCAGCCCCTGGCTCTGTCTGTCTCGGCTTCCTCCTTCCCTCCTGCTCCCTGGGTGAAAGCGCGGCATCCTATTGAGAGTGCTTCCTGGAGCATTCCGAGGGTGGTCTTCAGCTCCCTGGCCACGTCCCTGCCATGCTCTGTTGCCTGAATCACGCAGACCGTGAGCTCCCGTAATGCTGCTTTCTCTAACTTTAGAACATGACTATGGATGTTCCCACAGGGCTCCGAGATCCCCAGGGAGGGCGCTGTCTTTCCTAGAGTTTCCCCTGGGACATGCTCCCCCTTGCCTGCTGTTCAGACCAGGCGACCCGGTCTCTGATGACAGGGTGTGGGTGAGACCTGCCACCCAGTGCCCCATGTGTTTGGGCAGCCTGCTGTTCTGGGCACCTCTCAAACGTTCACAGTGGAAACCATTGCTGAAGGGTACGACTGTTAGTTGTAACTTGCCGAGGCCTGCCGCCTCGGGCACACCAGATGCTGGCCTGGGCCAGAGGAGGAGCAAAGAGACCTGCTCTGAACAGTGGTCTAGCCAGAGCCCCTACAGCCTCCATTCTCCACTCCGTCCTTCCACAGTCCAGGCGGTCACAAGTCCATTGATCTTTGTTCCCAGAGATGGTGAGTGTGCACTCTGTGATGATGAGCAATGTCCAGAAATTGAATGGGCTATTCTAGAAAGTGAGCTCCCTGTCAGTGGGGCATGTCCAAGCAGAGGTTGATGGCAATAAATATAAAGGAAAATAGATGACATTTGGGCAGAGAGAGGCAGAGTGGTTAAGAGTGGTTTGGAGTTGGACTGTGTTTTAGGTTCAAATGCTGGCTTTGCTTTTTAGCAGCTGTGTGACCTTGGGCAAGCCACCCATCCTCTCTGAGCCTCAGAGTCCTCCTCTGCCTCCTGGGGCTCTGGGGGAGATACCAGAGAGTGTGGGAGTGGTGCCAGACACAGGCTGGCCAGTCATCAAGAGACGTGACCGTGAGGTGACTTCTGCCTGCTCCAGACGCCCTCCTTGAACCCTGACATCCTGGCCCGGGTGTCTCCTCCATGCGTTGGTGGGCGGTAGGCCTCCTCCAGGCCATGTGCCCACCACCCCAGGGGCTTGCTTCCTTTCTTTCAGCCCAGGTCTCTTCCCTCCCTCTCCCCCTCACTCCCAGCCCTCCTTGCTCCAGCTGACCTCCCGCAGAGTCCCTTGAGTCTTGACACCAGAGGCCAGCATCCCCCCAAAGTCGAAATTAAAGGCAAACTCCAGCAAACCTCTTGTCACCATCTACATCTTTATTTGGCTTTTGCTTGACACAAGGAAACAACTTATTCCGTGACCCATCCCCCAATATTCACACAAACCATGCACAGTGTTCTAGGCTGCTCTTCTATATATTATTAACACTTTAATAACATATTTTAATATTTAACTTTAAATACATACAAAACCAATAAATTACTCCTTGGCTGAAGGTTGGCTGCTGACTGGCAGACAAGAGTGGCTACTTGGCCCTTTCTCCTGTCCCCTGCCTCGGGGCGAGGCCCAGGAACCCCAGGACCTTCTTGAGGTAGCGAATTTGCACAGAGTACTTTTTAGCAAGGATCCTAACACCCAGTGCTTTAGTGCTGGAGTCCCAGGTCTCGGGTCCTCGGCTCCACGTTCTGGCAGCAACAGTCCCTCCCTATCCCCAATACAGACAGACATAGTTGTTTAAATAACACACAATAATAAATAAAGACCAAGAAGATATGTGCCTGAGCTGCTCTCTGCCTTAGTCGCCCTGTGTGAAGCAGGTCCCTTTCCCATGGAGCATCTAACAAAGGCAGCACCCACTGTAATGCTCCAGTTTGCTCGGAGGAGGGGAAGGGGTGCGGGACAATGTCTTCCTCCCTCATCCCCCAAGCATGGAGCTCTAAGCCCTGAGCCCTGAGCCCTGGATGGAGGAGGCCCACCCGGCAGAGCCCCGGGGACGGGGCAAAGGGCAGGCTGGAGTCAGCTGGGCTAAAGGCAGGCAGCAGCACAGGCTGAGGGCCAAGCTGAGGAAATCTTACCCCCTCTCCCAACCTTCCCCCAAGGAATTTTTGACATCTGAAAAAAAAATAAAGAAAACAACAAAAACGAACGAAGCTGCAACCTCAATAGTCAGGGCCCGTCTTTGTAAATAATGATGCCAGCTTTTCAGGCTTTAAGGTTTGGATGACGAAAAAGTTGCCTTGAATGTCTCAGCAGGTTCTTTATGAACTGTGACACTTCAATTTTGGTGCGTCGGTCATGCAGGCTGGAAACCTGCTACAAAGAGGTCATCGTGTAAGTGGGACGCCAGAGCAAGGACGGGCAGCACCTGTCAGGGGCTTTCCAGGGACTGTCTTGTTTAATCCTCACTAAAGCCCCATGAAGTCAATACTGTTATTACTCACATTGTACAAAAGTGGAAACTGAGGCTCGGGTGGGCATCAATAGCACTTAAGCCCAGGACCTATAAATCCCAAAGGCCACGTCTCCACTGCCACAGTGGATCCACCCCAGGGTGAGCACAGGGTTGAGGAAGATTATGGAGCTGGCAGGCATGGGTGAGGGGTGCAGGGCAGGGGTGGGAGAGACTTACACCGGCCGGGACCTTGTATTTGCAGAGGTCAGTCAGAATCCTCCGGGTCGTCCGGATGGCATTGCAGTTGGAGACGTTGCTCAGGGCTTCCAGGGCTGCACAGTACTGCGGGGAAGAGACCACCAAGGCGTCAGGCCCTGTTGGGCCCTGCCCCCCCGGCCGTTTGGCTCAGGCAGCTGCCTCCAGTGAGTGCACAGGAGGAGGGGACTGAGGGGCCTGGCGGAGTTGGGCCTGGGGAGTGGGAAGGGCGTAGATTATGGGGGAGAGGGTAGCACTTGAAGCTTGCTTAGAATCCCCCAGCAGTGTGAGTGAGGTGCAGAGAAGACCAAAGCTACAGCTTTGCTGCCCCCCGACCCTAGCATCCAAGGGTCCTTACCATGTTGCCTGTCAGGTTGGTGCTCCACACCATGCTGCCATTGCAGAGGGGCGCCTGCGGGGGCAGAAGGACAGTGAGCAGGGAGCTGGTGAGAGCCTAGGCCAGCGCTCTGCAAGGCCCAGATACCACGAGCACCCCTTGTATAGCACAGGGGGCAGGCCTGGCCTGCCATCAACACTCCCGAGTTTCATTTCCTGTTCTGCAGAGTGAGGGAGACCCATTGTACAGGGTCTTGACTCTGAGGGAGGAAAACCGAGTGACACAACTGGTAAGGATCAGTCTTGTCATCGCCAGGGCAAGATGACAGAAGACACCAGGCCTACCAATGGGGACCCTGCAGGGAAGGGCCAGGGTGGGTCAGCAAGGGAGGTGGTGGCCTGGGCTACTGCAGGCCAGGACAAATCAGGTGGTGGGCAGCGGCGGTCTGGTGTGTAAGCACCCGGCCTTCTCAGTCAGGGCAACGGCAGTCAGGAGCAGGGATGCTGGTGTCAGCCAGGTCTGGTTCAAATCCAGCCTCTGTCACAGACAGAGTGTCCTTGAGCAAGTCAATTAAACTCAGCCTCAATAAAAAAGGCTCATCACACCTGCCTCTAGAGATAGATAGATAGGTAAAGCGCCCACCACTGGGCCTGGAATGCAAGACATGCTCAGAAGATGTGAGCTGATGCAACTGCGAGAGGATGTGACTCTCCTAATGAATCCTTCCATAAAAATGAACTTAACTAAGATGCTGTGAATAATGGCCCCATTTTTGTGTTTAAAATCCAGTTGGCAAATGCCACCTGGTTCTGGGAGGGCGCGAGCCCTTCTCTGCTTCCCTCTGCTCAGGGATGGCTGGGTAGTTGCTGGAAGGGGCAGGTAGGGTCGGGCTGGGGGTGGTCCATCCATAGTGCCACAGCCCCTGCCTGGCTCCTCTCTGCTTCCTGGCCTATCCCATGAGCCACGGGGTTTCTTCCTACTCCACAGGCACCTGGGGCCCAAGCTCAGCCTACTCACGGCCAGTACTCTTCCCGAGAATCACATCACCCCAGACCTTGGCCGCAGCACTCACCTTCTGGTTCTCGGTGATGTTGAGCAGCTCCCCAATGAGCTCCTTGTGGGATAAGTAGGGAGTCTCAGGGTCTGGGGAGGCGAGGTCACCGAAGCAGGCGAGCGCAATGACCATGGTCAACCAGAGCGCCATGGGGTCGAAAGCCGGCGCAGGAGGGGTGAGGAGCAGACACAGAGGCTGGCCTAAGCTGAGCAGCTTGTGGTCTTGGACTCACAGCAGCGGCTTTTATAGGACCGACTGGTGACGCTTCATGCCCTGGTGGCCGCTTTGTTAGGCGCTATCTAGAAACCACATCTTTACTCATCTTGATTTTACTTTGTGGAAAATCCAGCGTCACATAAAGGAAAAAGTTTGATTTCTTAAGGAGTTATTGAGAAGGGTCTAGGGCAGACTTTCTAAGATATGGATAGGATCACTCGGGAGAGAGGGCCCTGTGCGGGGCGTTATGTCATCAACACGAGCTCAAACTCCAGCAGTTTTGCCCGGTGGCCACTGTGAGTGCCTGCCCAGCTGATCCAAGCCCGAGTTCCTGTCCTCAGACCCATGTGGGTCATGGGAAGGGCTGGGCAAAAAGTGCTGTGGGAATTTGGGGGTTTTATTTTTTCAATGAACTGGTCTCAAATTACCAAAGTAACACACACTTTGGATGAAAAATTCAAACAGGACAAAAGGAGAAGCACCAAGTTCCCTTCTTTGGCCCACCTGATTGCCCCTTGTCTCCACTAGGGGAAGGATTACAAAAGTGCAGTTTCCCGGGTCTCCGCTGAAAGATCCTGCTGGATTCAGGGGTCCACCTGGGACTTCACTTTTAAAGTGTCTTTGATGATGACTCTGAGCATGGGCCGCCTGTATACCTGGGGCCCCACCCAGGTCTTCAGCCACTGCCCATCCTCCTGGAATAGCCTTAACCCGCCAGGCTGGCAGGAGGCTGCCCCAGCCTTAGCCCACGTCAGAGAGTTAACTGTTCCCAGGACCACCCAGACCCTGTGGCAACCAGCTTTGTCTCTGTGGGACCAATCCCTGCCCTCTGTGGGCCTCAAGTTTCCCTTCTATTGAGTGGGAGCTGTGGAGGGCAGCTCCCTGGTCCCCAGAGAGCAGCCCGCTCCTCTGCAGGGACACTGACATGTAGCCTTTTTCCTGCTTTTCCCTCATTTTCCTAAAAGTCCTCCAGCCCCCACCCCCAAAATGGAGTCTGCAGCCTTTACCTACAGGTGCTGATGTCACGATCTCTCCCTCAGCCACTTCCTCCTCTAAGCCAGCACCTTCCTCCTGGAGGCTGGCTCTCTGTAGACTCAGGCTCCCTGGTGCTCTCCCCATCCGGTCTCAACCGCCTCACAAGGGTCTTCCCAAGGGATGGTGGAGCCCACTCTCCTGCACAGAAGCTTCTGCTTCTTGCCCACCCTTCCCCTCCTACCAGTAACGGGCTTCCCACCCTCTCTCCTGTCTGTTCCTCAATCTTCCCATTCTAACTCTAGGCCCTGACACCGGGAAGGACCCCTACCCCTTGCACTAGTGCCTGGAGTGTCGCTTCCTGGCTGTGTGACCCCTCTGTGGGCCTCAGTTTCCTCATAGGTAACAGCATCTCCCGCGGGGCCGCTGTGGTGGGGGAAGGAGCGGGGAACCACCGTGGGCTGCACAAATCCTAGAGCCCCAGACTGGCAAAACCCTGCGGGGAGCGGGTGGACAGGCGCGCCCCCGCGCGTGGGAGAAGGCGCCGCAAGCCCAGCGGTGGCGGCGATGCCCGGCGGAGATAGGGACGCAGCCTTATGTAACGGGAGATGGGGCAGATAAACTGGATCTACGCGGCTTGGCCCTCCTGCGTGGCCTCCGGCGGTAGCGCCGGAGGGTGGGGTGAGGGGCGCAGACCCGCCTCTCCAGGAAGCTGGAGGCGCCCGCCTCAGTCCCTGGTCAGCGCAGGCCGAAGGCCGGGAGAGAGAGCGGGAAAAGTAGAAGTGATCGGGCCTGACGCCAGGCAGGATGGGGTCACCGCGCCCGGAGAGCCGGTGCGGTACCGGCGAGAGGGCGAGGGTCGCGGAGAGGCCAAGAGAGTGCGCTAGTCCCGCTGCCAGCAGTGGCGGCGGGCCTCGGCGCGGGGTCCCCAGGGCTGAGGATCTTGGGGAGGGGTGCGCGGAACTGCCCGCCCCTCCACGCGCGCTGCCTGGAGGGCGTCCGGGCCGCACCGTCGGGCCTGGGGTCGCTGTGCTGCGGGCAGCGCGGGGGAGAAGGCGGCCTCCGGGGCCGAGGCGCCGAGGGCAAGGTTGGGGGACCCGCCCTGGCCCCAGCCAGGGACTCTCCAGTGCTCGCTACATCAACCGATCTGTATTACTGTGTCTTCATTTTCAGCGGGGCTCCTTTCACGACCCAAATAATTGTAATGAAGAACAATTACAAAAGGGCTGCTCCCGGCATTTGACACACAATTCTGTTACAGCCCGCGGCGTGGGCCACCCCGATGCAGGTGGGGAACTCGGGCGCCCTGGACTGTGGAAGAGCCTGCCCCTGCCGCACTGCGGGGCGGGGACTGCGGCCTCTGGCCGAAGACTCCTGCAACTGAGCACTGGAGTCGGGACCGCATTTCTAGCCGACGCTCGCGCCCTGCGCAGATTTTCGGAAAAGCTGGGGTTGCCTTTTCCAATTTTCCTGGACTTTGGGTCTCTGTTGGCAAAGAAGAGGTGCCCAGTCAGTAGGAATAAGGGTTGGGCAAGTTGCTTGTTTTTAGCAACTAAGATATTTAACTTCTTAGGTTTTTATTTTTATGAATGTTATACATGCATATAATTTTAAAAATCAAATAATTCAAGGACGTTGATTATGAAAAGCAGCTGTATTGGAAATCAATTCTCCATGTATCTCTTGAATAGATAACGTCTTGTGAGTGGGGCACAGACTGCCCTTTGTTCACTACTATCTTTTTAGGGATGTGTGTATAGCAAAGAGCCTTGGAAGATAGAGCATTTTCCTCCGGAGAAAAGGGCAGGCAGGCTTAGTGTCCTTTATAAAAAAAAAAATCTGGGCACCCAAAACTCAGTCTTCCTCTCCTGTAATGCAACTCACTATGTGTGCAGGTGCCATCTGGCAACTTTGCTTTGGCTGCTGCCTTTGCAGTGAGAACTGGAGCTCAGGGAACCAAAACAAAAATGCTGTGATATATTGCTACTGCTGTACTTAATAAACTGTTCTTCACCTCTGTGCTGCAGGAGTCTTGAGTCTTCTACTAGCACTCATGATGCTGTGGCAAGCTAACTTGTTAGCTTGCAAGTAGGATAAAAATTTCAGAGCCTTCAATTTTTGGCAAGCAGCCAGCACCACTCACCCCCGCATTAGCCTCTTCTCCAGAGAAACCCCTGTTAGCTATTAAATGTTTCTTTTGGTATTTTCCTCCTGCCATGTTGCTAAATTATACCTATGTATGTTGTTATTTCTTGATTTTCAAGTGTAGGCATTATCTGCTAAGTTGAATATTCAATTCTCTTTCCTCCCTGCCATCCTTTTCCCACTCCCATCCTTCCTTTCTTCTCATCCTACAATATAGATAGATCATAATTTGGGTCAGTCAAAAGCCTTGCAAATAGAGCAAGTTTTACTTCTTCCTTTTCTATTAGGATGCCTTTTATTTCTAGAATTTCCAGTAAAATGTAGAATAGTAATGGTGACAGTGGGCATCCTTGCCCTGTTTCTGATCTTGGGGAAAAGTTTTCAATCGTTCAACATTGAGTATGTTAGTTGTGGGTTTGTCATATATGCTCTTTATCATGATGAGGAAGTTCCCTTCTGTTCCTAATTTTCTAAGTGTCTTTTTCATGAAAGGGGTTGGATTTTGTCAGTTGTCTTCTCTGTATCAAATGAGATGCTCATACTTTGTTTTTTTTTTTTTCCTTCTATGAATGTAGTGTGTCACATTGACTGATTTTCCTATGCTGAACCACCCTTGCACCCCTGGGATAAATCCCACTTATCCATGGTTTATCATCCTTTTAATGTGCTGTTGGATTCAGTTTGCTAGTATTTTATTGAGGATTTTTGCCTTATATTCATATAAGAATTTATCCCTTATATTCATGAGGGATGTTGGTCTGTAATTTTCTTTTCTTGTGACATCTTTATATGACTTTGGTGTCAGAGTAATGCTGGCCTCATAGAATGAACCAGAAAGCATTCTGTCTCCAGTTTTTTGGAGGAGTTTGAGAAGGATTAGTGTTAATTCTTCTTTGACTGGTAGAATTCACTGGTGAATCCATCTTGTCCTGGGCGTTTTATTTGTTGGGAGGTTTTTGTTTTTTTGGTTTTTTTTGGACTCTTTTTTGGAAGGTTTTTGAGTACTTATTCAATCTTTTTACTACTTATTGGTCTGTTGTCTGTTGAGATTTTCTATTTTTTCTTGAATAGTTTAGGTAATTTAAGCATTTCTAAAAATTTGTTCATGTCATCAAGATTATCTGATTTTTTTGGTATTTACAGTATTTTCTTATAATCCTTTTTATTTCTGTAAGATTGATGGTAACTTTCATTTCTGATTTTCATTTCTGATTTTAGTTATTTGTCTTTCTCTTTTTTTCTGTCAGTCTAATTAAAGATTTGCCATTTTTATTGACCTTTTCACAGAACTAAGTTTTGTTTTCATTGATTCTATTGTTTTTTATTTATTCTCTATCTCATTTATCCTACACATCGTTTGCACCTTGCTTTTTCTCACTTATCTTTATATTTCTATACCCACACTTGGAGAACCTGGGGTATTTTCTTGAGTCATTCATTATGTTTATGACTTTCTCTTTATTTTTTCTCTCCTTTCTTATTGGAATTGCCATTTTGTGATTATATACCTCCTAGACGGGTCCTCTAATCTTCTTATCTTTTTTCTCCTACTTCCCACTCAAAAATTTCTCTACATTGAGATATTTCCATAACTTTATCTTACATCTTTTTTTTTTCTCTAAATGTGTGTGTTGTTCAAATAGCACTTTTTGTTGCATTGATGGGATATCTTCTTTCAGCAATCTAAGAATTTTATGGGTGTTTTTTTTT
>JAQZBX010107225.1:0-10674 GCA_029593785.1 Cabassous unicinctus
TTTTTTGTGTGTAAAATCTAAATTAGTGAAACAAAGCTAACTGCAATGTATAAACTTTAGTTTCTACATGGAAAATTTTACTGAATAACATCTTAAAATTGAAATTTATTTTTAATGATTTTTAAATTTTCATTAAACTGCATTAATGCAACAGACCAACATGTGGGTACAAGTTTTTTGCTTTTTAAAGAAATACATTAATATAATTTTAAAATATTACTTTTTTTCTTTTATTGTACTGTAGCCTTTATTTTATTGTTTATTCTTTTCATTTGGTTGGCATAACACATATTCAAAATCAATGAAAGAACATTTCCCTTCTGGTCATTATTATTATCAACTTCATTTCATTATTTTTAGTGAAAGTAATTTTATCTTATTGAGGGGGGTGGTAAAAATGTACTCAGTATACCATCGACTTGCTTAACTATCTGCATGTGCATGACTTTACTTCATATCAAAAACAGTGTCCAAAATGGGAAAACAAAGAGAAAACCAAATAAAGGAAAGAACATCTCTTATGTACAAAACTTACATGATGTAGGTAACTCTTACACCTCTGCCGTCCCTTAGCAAATGTAATACATTTCTTTAAACCATTCTTTCCACCTGAAGCCTGTTTGACTTGCCTGGTACCTGGAGCCCAGGTGCCTCTTCACATTCCAGTGTAAACACCACCAGAGGCAGAGTAGCCAAGCAGTCCACCAGCTCTGCCGACATCAGCAGGTCTAAAGACTACTGTGTTGTGTGAAGTAACAGTGATATCCTCAAACAACTCTGATGTGATACAGAAGTTGTTCATGCTTTGATCGATGACAGTCACAAGCATTGCTTATACCACTGCGGGTTTTTGCCAAAGACGTGATTTAAAGAACCACTAAGTTTAAATAAATTTTAAAAAATAAAAAAGATGTAATTTCCCCCCTCAAGTTTATAGACCCAGGTTAAAGATGCCTTCCTTACAGCAAGGTGTGTGTTCTGCTAGATAAAATGCTTTGCTAATGCTTTGCTATATATATATATGTATATAGATTGATATGATGACTTAACTCAAGCATAAGAAAGTGGTACACAGACATACATTTATTTATTTTATTAAAATTCTGTTAATAATTGGGAGAATATGAAATAAGCAAAGGATTGTCAACAAACAGGGGTCCAACTGCCATGTCTTAATCCTTCATGATTTACATACATATAGATATGAGTTCACCAAACCGGGGGACGCACCAACATACCCAGCCCACCTCCGGCCAGAGTCCTGATTGGATGCAATATAAACATATGTATAGTTAGTAAGCCTTGGTTATTAATAGAAAGAATATGAAGTAAACTAAGGATTGTCTACAAACAGGTGAGAGGAAAGAAACATTCCATGATTATCACAGATGGTCTCCATAATCTGACAGAGCTGGCTTCAAATTCCAGGTATATGTCACTTATAAACCATGAATTTTTCCAAATGCCTTTCCAATTTCCTCATTTTAAAATAGGATCACAGTAGAAACTTCCAAGGGTGGTTGTGAGAAGTAAATGATGGAAAGCTTATAAAGCACCCAGCACATTCTGGAACATGGCGACCACTCAGCTATTCATGATAATTATTCCTATGGGTCAGAAATTATTGGGTGAAATGCCACAGAACAAGCTTTGAAAGAAGACACGTAGTAAAATGATTTAATACAAAGACAGAGCCGAAGAAATAATAATGAACAACATGCAGGGAATACTAAACTAGCTTGAGAGGCGCCCAGATTATGGGTGACAGCTCGCCGTCGCCACTCTGTGGCAGCAGGCCCACACTGTTGCAGCTTTCTGGCAGGGTTTGCTGTTTGTTTGCTTTTCTTTTGTCTTTCTGGTTTTTGTTTTTCTTTTTCCTGGCAGGTTTTATGACCAATTTTATTTTTAGCTTGTAGTGCCTTTTGCAGTTAAAAAAAAAAGTCTGAAAAATTAAAATAGAAATTAATTAAATTCATCCTAATAAATATACTAAAGCTAATCTACCCAAAATAGGATCCAGCCCTAGAAAAGAAAAACCGAATTAGAGCTCACTGTGCATACACACGTACAGTTCTTTAAAATATGAATAATGAAATATATCTCAGTTTATGCCACAGATGGATATTATCTTAAAGGTAACAGTGATTGTCTAGGATTAAAAATAAGAGCAGATAATGCTAACTGAACATTTACTGTGATAAATGTTTAACATATAAGCATTTATAAGCATTTTATTCTTCACTATAACACAAGAAAAGTCTGATTACACTTCACTTTTACATGTAGTAAACTGGGTTCTTGGATTTTAAGTAATTGCTAAAGGTAAAAGAGATACTAAGTATCAGAACCAAGATTTGCAAACAAATTGGTCTGTTTCCAAAGAGCATAAAGTTCCTACTTTCGCAAGTTGCTTCTTCAGTTTTCAAAAGACATCATAGTTAATGTCAAATAAATGCCCAAATGTGGGTCGTGTGAAATATAGGCTTATCCTTGGTTTTATCCAATCCCTCACTTACAAGGTGATGAAAATAATTTCACACTTATTGTCTCCACTCTCTCTTCATTCAAATACTCTTCAATCCCCTGAAATTTAGCCTTGACTGTGCATTGCTGATGACATTCCCAAACTCCTGCCTCTCTTAACACCTCCCTCTTTAACGGCAAGAAAGCCAGATAGCCAATTCCCCAATCCCCTGCAGCTCAGAGTGGCCAGTGACTAGAAGAGGAATATTATTGGAGGGATTCTGGGGAAATTTTTGCTTTTATGATACAAGCAATAGATGCAACTGGCACCTACACATATCTCTTCTTCCTGACTTTAATGCAAACATGAAAACTGGACATGCAGCTGCCACTTTGTGACCATGAGACAGAAACAGCCAAGATGAAAGGCCAGCACACCAAAGACTAGAGAGCAGTTAGAGAGCATATGGACCCCTGAAGTCATCTTTAAGTCACTAAACCAACAACAAATACCATCCCTCTTTGTTATTTTTCAGCCACTATGAGATTTTCTACAATTTGCAGTTGAAAGCATTCCTAAAAGAGACTCCTATCACTCCACTAACTGTGTTTTCTCTTTAGGAAGCAACATTTTCCTCATTACTGAACCCAATGCACATTTTTCAGTTCCTATGCTCCCTTGTGTTTCTGTACCTCTCAATGTGGACCACAGGCTGAGAACCCTTGTTCCCAGGGCTTGCCAGGCTCCGTAGACTTACAGGTCCAATTTCCAGCCAGAAGATGGGGAAATGAATTGCACAGGTTGTCATTCTCTCATACATCCTAAGTGTGAACCTGGGACCAAGACAGCTAAAAAATGTAATATTACATGGACTGTGATGGTGTTCAGGCAAGCACTATCCATGACCAGTGTAGGTTTAACACATCCTAAATGTAGATCCTTGATGTAGAAGAGAAGAGCCAGTCTGCAAGGGGAGGACATACAGCAGTCTGGAACCAAAGGACTGAACTGACTCAGCAAAGCTGGGGAGTTGAGGGGGAAGGTGACAAAACATGTTAAGTGTTTTACCTATAGATGGAAGTAAAAGAAACCTGGAGGTCTCCTCTCTCTTCAGGAGGAAGCAGTAGGGGAGCAAAACAGTTAGACGGGGGGATAAGTGTTCTCTTTGTTTATAACACAGCAACCAGTAGGAGACTGCCAGCCACTAAAACTGTCCCTTTCACCAACAAGGCTGCTTCGCTGCTGTACCGTTCATGTGTTCACTAGAGCAGCACTTTTAACTTCCTTCAAGAACTGTCCCTTTGCCTTCACAGCTTGGCTGGCTGGTGCAAGAGGTCCAGCCTCCAGCCCGTCTGGGCTTTCGTCATGCCTTCCTCACTGAGCTTAACCGATTCTAGCCTCTGATTTAAAGTGAAAGATATACGGCTCTTCCTTTCACTTAAGCACTTCGAGGTTATTATAGGGTTATTAATTGGCCTAATTTCAATATTGTTGTGTCTGATGGAATAGGGAGACTCAAGGAGAGGGCAAGAGACAGGGGAATGGCTGGTCGCTAGAGCAATCAGGACACACGACATTTATCGATTAGCTTCACCATCTTATAGGAATGTGGTTCATGGCACCCCAAGACAATTACAACAGTGACATCAAAGACCACTGACCACAGATTGCCATGGAAAATATAATAATGATGAAAAAGTTTGAAATATTGAGAGAATTACCAAAATGTGAAAGAGACACGAAGTGAGCACATGCTGTTGGAAAAATGGTGCCGATAGACATGCTTGAGGTAGGGTTGTCACAAACTTTCACTTTCTTAAAAAAAAAAAAAAAGCAGTATCTATGAAGCACAAAAAAAGTGAAGTGCAATAAAATAAGGTGTGCCTGTAATTATATTCAAGTTAATTCTTTTTTCAAATTAGTTCAATATTCAAATCTTTGGCAAGAATCTTGAACAGGTTATACTAATAGAGTGTTAATCTGGGCAGATGGAAATCCAGAATGAAAACCTCTCCCAACCTCCCTTGAAGCTAGTGTGGGCACATGATTAAATTCTGGTCCATGAACTACAGATGAAAATGTGATGAGGTAAAACATAGGAACCTGCCTTAAGAGAAACTTGACTTGCGCACCTTGTTGTACTTTTCCTTACTCCAACCTGCCCCATGTAACACCAATGCCACCATTGTAAACCAAAGGTCAAGGGTCACAATCTAGAGATAGCAGATTGATGAGCTGAAAGGAAAAAAAACCGGATGCCTGAAGACTTCATGGATCAGAGTAGCCATTAAAATAAAAAATAAGTCGGTTTTATCCTTTTTGAGGCACTAGTATTTTGAGTTTTCTGTCAGACAAACCTAATAAAAGAACAGATTCAAACAAAAGTTAAGGAAACTAAATAGGAGATCTGGTATAAGTTTACACTGAACTTCCAGTTACATTAGCCAATAAATGTATTTATTGCTTAACCCTGTTTGAATTTTGGGTTTGTTGCTGAAAACAACTTATCTAACACAAAGGCTTTATCACATCTAGGAAAATGTGTAAGAACATAAAGAAAATAAATCAAACAATAAGTCCAGATGATGATAGCATAAGGAAAGCTCTTTCATAATCAATGAAAAGACCAAAGCAAGAGAAACTAGGGACAGTTTTCCAAGAAAACTGTATGTGTAAGAGCACTAGGATCAAAAATATGTTTATTTCTCTTTTGTATTCTTAGTGTTCTAGAATGACAGAAATATACAACGGACTCTGTGAATGGTTATCAAATAAATTGATTAGTGAATTATATGAATAGCAATGACATGGACATATTTTATTATTTCCAACATGAAAAAAGCCTTTTTGTTGGTGTACAAGGACATCAACAGTGATGGAAAGAAGAAAATCATCCAAAAGGAGAAGAGGAAAACAAAAATGGTTGAGCCAGAGATACTACGGGAGAGCCAAGACAGACCAACAGCCTTGGACATTTTCCCTGAAATGTTTTTGATAAGTCATCCTACAGATCTTTTCATCTAAGAAACAGATTCCAAAACAACAGATGCCTTGGCTATGTAGAGCTCTCGCCATCGGAAGGTCAAATGTGCTTGGCGACTCCGGTTCCCAGGGCCTTAAAGAGCCACCAAAAATAAGGAAAGGAGAAAGGGGAAAGGAGGCAATAAGCAAGTCATCAAATATGAGTTATTTCCCAAATAGCAAGGCATTATCCAGATAACACTGAAGGAGCCCCCAAAGTTGAATGCACCAAATACTCTCCATCTGAAAAAGGTTATCAGTGCAGGTTTATATTTTTACTATACATTTTTGTATGCAGTTATGTTTTTGCACAGAATTTGGATTTATGTATCTATTGAAATGTATCCTTATATTTTTTAGTTTAATGTGTTTTGACTGTCATTGTTATTTCTAAAGATGTCTGTAAGAATACACAATATATGAGTTATTTGTGACCTTAGAGGAACCTGGCATTGGAAGATATTGGGGTATTTTCCTGTGCTTGCATTTAGAAATGTAATGTTATTGTCTGAATTTGTGGAGTTTCTATGCTAAGTACATGTTTGGTCTGTTTAGGAATTTGCATATGTGTTACAATATAAGGAAATGAAGCTTAAGAAGCTGTGAAATACAGAAATAAGCAGTCAAGGAAGGCTTTGCCAACCCATTAAAAACTAGAGACCCCACTCCTCTGGGTAAGTGAACTGCTTAACTCTTTGAAAGAGATGATGATTCAAATTCCTTCCCTCTTCCTGAAAACCAGTGAAATTTAGAGGATGGTAAAATCATAGAAAAAGAAGAGGAGCTAAGTGGATCTCATAACTGAAAAGCTGAAGAAGGAAAAATAGAGAGGGGAGAGGTGAAAAATTGGCCAAAAAGGAGACAAGTTGTGGGAAAAGGAAAGAAAAAACTGTCAAAGAATGAAAGGAAAAGATAGGATTAGAGAGGAAGAAGAATTCAGAGCAAAAGTAGTCCATTGAGTTGGAATTGGATTTTTCATGCCTTAAAGATGGAACAAGTTTTGCCTCTGAGCAGTAAAACATCTGCTGAAAGGGAAGATTCTATCTCCAGCTCTGGGGGAAGGATGCAAAAGGGAGAAGACAGCACAACATGGGCTTGAATGATACAATACTCAGCCCAGGGAGAAGATAATGCTGGATTTAATGTCCTTCTGAAGGACATGCTCTATCAGGAAGAGATCAGGTGAGGCAACCAGGCTCAAAGTCAGATATTTGCTCAGGGTTCCTAGAGTGAGCAAGGGGCTGCCTAATTTCAAAAGCCATGAGGTCCTAAGAGAAGGATGTCCCAGTGCTTCGAATGGATGCTGTGATGGTTAGCCTAATGTGTCAACTCGGCCAGGTAATTGTGTCCAGGTGTTTGTTCCAGCAAGCACTGGGCTAATTGTGATACAAGAGCATTTATGGACTTCAATCACCAGTGAGTTGACTGTATGGATGGCTGATTACATCTGCATCAATCAGGGAGATTACATCATCAATGGGTGGTGCCTTTATCCAATCAGTTGAATGACTTGAAAGGGGAAGTGATTTCAACATTCAGAGAGAATTTCCCAGCTCGTCCTTGGACAGGCAACTTCTCCCAGGAACTCAACAACCTTTCATCGAACTTTCATTGGAGCCACTGGTTTGCAACCTGCCTGTGGAACCTGGACTTGTGCATCCAGACGGTTGCATGAGAGACTTAAAATTTCATATTATTGACAGATATCTCCTGTTGATTCTGTTTTCCGAGAGAACCCTGACTAATATAGCTTGGTACCGGGAGTGGTTCTTGAGGAACAGAGTCTTAAACATGGAATGTCTGAGGTGGTTCTGGGAGTTTTGTAATTGGCTCTCTACTCTAATTGGACTCAGGGGTACTAATGACTCCCTTTCCAATAATGAGTTTGCTAACAGTCCATGGCATGAGCTGGCAATAAAGATACGAAAAATAGCATCATTGGATTCCCCTACTTCCACGCTTATAAGAAGCAAGGATCTGGGTGAGAGTGTTTTCAACACCTTAACAGAATTTTGTGGAGTAAAAAAATATGATGTTGGCTGGCTCCTCCTAGATTCTCTGGATGCAGGTACAAAAGAAAGAGATGAGCTAAAGTCTTCAAATTTGAAACTTAAATGCCGCATGGATGATATGAAAGTTTCTACGTGTGCCTTGAAAGAAAATCTTGTCTCCTGTAGCCACAGACTTGAGATATCTGAGAGTCAAACCCAGACTCTCATTGTACGAGTAGCAGAATTACAGAGGAAACTAAAATCTCTACCTCGCAGGGTTTCTGCAATTCAAGTGAAGGCATTGATTGGAAAGGAGTGGAACCCCGAGGATTGGGACGGAGACATATGGGATGATGATAATATTGGTGGGGACATTGGAACCCTAAATTCTGCTGAGACTTTACCAGATAAACCTGCCAGCCTGCCCTGTGGAGACCACACCTTGTCAACCTTGTATCATCCAGCCTCCAGCCTGCCCCAGGGAGTCTGGACTTCCTTCCAGCTCTGAGGTGGGTACAAGCCAAATGGAAGACTGCACTGCCCAGCCTCCACCTTGCCCCAGAGAGTCTGGACCTCCTCCCAGCCACGAGGCAGGTACCAGCCAACCCCCAGCATGCACTGCCCAACTTCCAGGCTGCCCTGAGGAATCTGTCTTCCAACCCCTGCCTGAAGAGAATAATCCTCTCACCAGAAGAAAATGCAAAGGAATGCCCTCAGGTCAGTAGCCTGCAAGACATCTTTAATCCTTCTCCAAACTCCATCAATCACCTGACCTCCCTAAGCCCCTACTCTGACTGGTGGACCATAGTGACATTTTGGGTCTCCTGGAATTAATGTGACTTCTGAGCCAGTGTCTAATAATCCCCGAAATGTCTGATCATTTCCTTTTCCCAAATGCACAGTTACTCTGGCAAAAGGCCGTAGGTCTCCCTGGGGAAAGGTGGGAGGAAGATTAACTGAATACATTTTTGGCAGTTTAACAGGATCCCTCCCCAGGGAGACTTGGCCTTCTCCTCATTCAAGGGGCTCTGGGTCTGTAAACTGTCTCAAGTCTGGAAATTGATTAAGGGGCCATGATTCTCTGCGTCTGTAATTAGAGTTAGGATTTTGTTCACTTGACCTAGAACTCTTCTGCTTATACAGATCCAGAAGAAATTTAGTAGACTGCCCATGTATTTCAATTCTGTGTACCCCATGATCTATTAGCCAACGCCATAACTCCATGCGACTGAGACTATTCTGTGTGCTGTTTTGAATTGTCTTTAATTGTGGTAGCCACGCCCACCTTGCCTTTGGCGATTAACTGCCGATACTTGACTTTTACTGGGCCGAGATCCAATCATCCCCATAATATTTAAGGATTCCAGTTCCATTACAGCGCCCCCTACAGTAATATCTGGACTGCAGAGAAGAGCAACCACAGAGCTCTTCAGAGAAGATGGAGTTAGTCTTACAAATTTATTCCTCACAGTCCTGGTTAAAGGTGTGTCCTCTGGACATTCCTGGGGTGGGTGGGCAGGTCTCAAATGATAAATCCATTAAAATTTCTCTAAGCCTTTGAATCCCCTCATCTACTGTATACCACGGCAAATCAGGCATCTCAACATCAGACATGCTAGGCCATCTTTTGGTCCATGCTTCAGTCAGCCAACCAAACAAACTGTTAGAGCCCTTTCTAAACCCTTGAGCTACAGCGCTGAATCCAGAATTTCTGCTTAGTGGGCGCATATCAATAAATTCAGCCTGATCCAACTTTATATTCCTTCCACCATTATCCCATACCCTTAGTATTCATTCCCACACATATTCCCATGATTTCTGTCTATATAAGTTGGAAAACTCATGCAGTTCTTTCAGAGTATAGTGTACTTCCTCATGGGTCACACTTTGTATTTCACCTTTGGGGGCTTGTTGTGATTTTAATCTAGTAATGGGTCTCGAAGACAAGAGGGGTGGGGGTGTGGGTAAGGAGAAGGATTAGAGATGTCTTGCAGGCTACTGACCTGAGGGCATTCCTTTGCATTTCCAGCACGCAATGCTTCTTCCAAAACTACCATCCATGGACTTACCGAATGCCTTATCTACAGCCAAGGCATTCCACACAGCATTGCTTCTGATCAAGGAACCCATTTCACAGCAAATGGTTTGCGGGAATGGGCACATGCCCATGGAATTCACTGGTCTTACCATGTTCCCCAACACCCTTAAGCAACTGGATTAATAGAACGGTGGAATGGCCTTTTGAAGACTCAAGTATGGTGCCAACTAGGTGGCAATACCTTGCAGGGCTGGGGCAATGTTCTCCAGGAGGCTGTGTATGCTCTGAATCAGCATCCTCTCTATGGTGCTGTTTCTCCCATAGCCAGGATTCATGGGTCCAGGAATCAAGGAGTGGAAATGGGAGTGGCACCACTCACTATTACCCCTAGTGACCCACTGGGAGAATTTTTGCTTCCTGTCCCTGCAACCTTAAGCTCTGCTGGTCTACAGGTTTTAGTCCCAAAAGGAGGAGTGCTGCCACCAGGGAACATAACAATGATTCCATTGAACTGGAAGTTAAGACTGCCACCTGGCCACTTTTGGCTCCTCTTACCTGGGAATCAACAGTCAAAAAGGGAGTTACTGTACTGGCTGGGGTAATTGATCTTGACTATCAAGGGGAAATAGGACTACATCTACATAATGGGGGTAAAGTGGAGTTTGCCTGGAATGCAGGAGATCCTCTAGGGCGTCTCCTAGACCTGCCATGCCCTGTGATTAAAGTCAATGGAAAATTGCAACAAACCAATTCAAGCAGGACTAACAATGGCCCAGAATCTTCGGGAATGAAAGTTTGGGTTATCCCACCAGGCAAAGAACCACGGCCAGCTGAAGGGCTTGCTGAAGGTAATGGGAACATGGAATGGGTAGTGGAAGAAGGTAGTGATAAATATGAACTTCGACCATGTGACCAGTTACAGAGATGAGGACTGTAATAGTCATGAACCCTTCTTCCATGTTTTGTTATGAGTATGATTGTATATGCACACAAAACAAATTTCTTTGTTTTCTTCCCCAACCTTTTCCCCTATCATAAAAAGTTGTATTAATTCCACGGCATAATATTTAAGGGTGTCAAGTTTAAGAATGAATATTACCGAAGGACTTGCACCCTGTTCTGTGGGGAATTAATGTGTTTCCGGTTGTACGCAGGGGAGT
>JAQZBX010107226.1:0-10673 GCA_029593785.1 Cabassous unicinctus
AAATTCTATGATCTACATGATGTTTTCAAATCTGAACTTGACTAAAAAGACAAAACCCAAGAAAGCAACATAACTATTTCAAGCAAAGAAACACAACTTTACCTTGGCATTGGATTGGATGGGTTTTCTTCTTCTGCCCTGGCCTTAGGAATCTCCTCCAATGGGTCCCCTGGGGGAGCTGAGAGGATACAAAGTAACTGTCAATACATTGGTGACTGTGCTCATGAATTACTCACAGAAACTTTCTTGTTGCACAAAGGGTCTGTTTATCAATGTTGTTTAACAAGTATGACTTGAGCACTGCTGAACCATCCATGTCATGAATTTTATTATTATTCTCTGGGTACATTAGCAAATTTTCTGTGTGTATAACCAACTGTCTAGGAACTTGGTTATCTACTAATCACCATCAGTTTGTTTACTGTTTTCTGTCTCTCTCTGTATGTTGAAAGACAGACTCCTCACTGAATAACTGAGGAAAAATTATTCTGGTTTCTCCATGCTGCTTCTATGGAGGGAATGGGTTCAGT
The DNA here is from genome assembly GCA_029593785.1 of Cabassous unicinctus. Lineage (NCBI taxonomy): Eukaryota > Metazoa > Chordata > Mammalia > Cingulata > Chlamyphoridae > Cabassous > Cabassous unicinctus. The sequence goes on from JAQZBX010107226.1 coordinate 531, forward strand.
AAAAGCAGAAATATTGTCTCTGTAAAATAGGAACTTTGGGTAACCACCAAGAATAAACAGATATATGTTTTGTGCCAAAAACTGACACTTAGAAAAGCAAATTCTTTTTTCCTTTTTTAAAACTTTATTTTGTATATTTAATAAGTGGAAATATAAACAATAATTTAGAAATGAAAAGGAAATATAGCTGTATAAAAATATTCAATTCTCAACTAAATGAACTGGACACATATTAAACAAATTTAAATTATACAATATGCTACACAATACATTTGGTTCATAGTAATGCAATCATACAGTAATTGTCTTTTAGTGTCTGGCTTGCATGGCTCAACATACTGTCCTCCATATTCTTCCATGTTGTCATATGCTTTACAACTTCATTTTTTCTTACAGCTGCTTATTATTCCATCATGTGAATATACCAATTTGTTTATACATTCATTTGTTTATGGACACCGGAGCTGTTTCCAACTTTTGGTAATTGTGAATAATGCCTCTATGAACATGGGTGTGTAGATGTTTATTTGTGTCACTGCTTTCAGTTCTTCTGAGTATATACCAGATGCCCAGTAGTGGCATTGCAGAGTTACATGGCCAGTTTATATCCAACCTCTTTAGGAACTGCCAAACAGTCCTCCACAGTGGCTGTACCATTCTGCATTGCCACCAAGAATGAATTAGTGTTCCTATCTCTCCACATCCTCTTCAACACTTGTACTTCTCGATCTTTGCAATAGTGGCCATTCTGATAGCTGTGAAATGTGATCTCATTGTAGTTCTGATTTACATTTCTCTATTCATTAGTGATGCTGAGCATTTATTCATGTTTGCTTTTGCCATTTTTATTTCTTTGGACAAATGTCTATTCAAGTCTTTTGCCATTTTTTACTCAAGTCATTTGTCTTTTTATTGTTGAGTTGCAACATATCTTTGTATATCATGGAGAGTAAACCCTCATTGCACATGTGATTTCCAAGTATTTTCTCCCATTGAGTCAGCTGCCTTTTCACTCTTTCAACAAAGTACTGTGAGGTGAAAAGCATTCAATTTTGAGGAGATCCCATTTATCTATTTATTCTTTTGTTGCACTTGCTTTGGGTGTAAGGTCCAAGAAACCACCACTTACTACAAGGTCTTGAAGATATTTCCCTACAGTTCCTTCTAGTAGTTTTATGTCCCAGGTTTCATATTTAGGTCTTTGATCTATTTTGAGTTAATTCTTGTATAAGGAGTGAGATATGTGTCCCTTTTCATTCTTTTGGTTATAGATATCCATTTCTCCCAGCACCATGTGTTTAAAACACTTTTTTCTGATTAACACGGACTTGGTAGGTTTGTCAAAAATCAACTGACTGTAGAGGTGAGGGTTTATTTTTGGACTCTCATTTCTATTCCACTGATTGATGTGTCTATCTTTATGCCAGTACCATGCTGCTTTGACCATTGTAGCTTTATAATATGTTTCAAGAGCAGGCAGTGAAATTCTTCCCATGTCATTCTTTTTAGAATGCTTTTGGCTATTCAAGTACACTTTCCCTTCCAAATGAATTTGGTAATTGCCTTTTCTTTATTTTATTAAGATATATTATTTATTTTTAAAAAGATACTTAGATTATATAAATGTTACACAAAAAATATAAGGATTCACATATGCCCTGATACCCAAACCTCCCCCACCCTTCCACGTAAACATCATCCTTCATTAGTGTGGCTCATTCATTGCAATTGATAAAAACATCCTGGGGCATGCCATGGAGAATGGACCACAGTTCACATTGTAGTTTTACACCTTCTCCTGTGCAATTCTGTATGTATGGGAAGATATAAAATGGTCTATATCTGTCATTGCAATGTCTTTCAGGATGATTCCCAAGTCCTGAAAAGGCTCTCATATTACACCTGATTTTCCCTCTCCCTATCTGCAGTGGCCACCGCCTCCACATCAATGTTGTAATTTCTTCCATTGCTAGAATCACAATAAGTCTATAGTAAAAAACAAGTAAGTCCCCTCCAGTCCATTGTTCATTCTCCATCCTGAGGATTCTGGGGTGGTAATGTCCATTCCACATTTAATTGAAAGGGGGTTTCCATCCCATACAGCCAATGGATGAGACTCTCTTGCTTGCAGTTTTAGGCTCTCTCATCTCCTTGGTATGTTGGTTGTCCATCCTCACCTCCTTATTAGTTGTTTTGGGTGAGTCCAATGAGCTGGAAAGTAGGTGTTGCAATGCCACTGATGCTCAGGGCCCTGCTGGCACATGGACATCCCAAAGATTCCAGTGTCTTGGATGTACACCTACAAACTCCAGCACCAAGTATAGGTTTAAATAGAAGGGACTGATGAGCCATGTGTAGGGAAGCCATAACTGAGCCCAACTCTGTCACTCTCAGGAGAACAAATGCCAAAGTAGGGCTCACTGACAAGGCACCAAACTCTGGAACTAACTGCCCTGACCAGAGGACATGGGTGGCTACAGAGCCCTCAGGGTAGTATCCACTTTGGCAGTCTGTGAGATCCTGCTGATATATGCATAAATGTTACCTCTGGGATGGACTCCCAACACACTTTGAAGTCTCTTAGCCATATAAACTCATTTGTCTTTACCTTTTCCCCCTTTTATTCAAGGTCTTTTTCCAGTTACGTTGCTAGTCAGTGCTTGGTAGTCATCCCTTGGTGCCATGGAGGCTCATCCCTGGGAGTCATGTCCCATGCTGAGGGGAAGGTATTGCATTTATATGCTGAGTTTGGTTCAGAGAGAGGCCACATTTGAGCAATAAGGAGGCCCTCAGGAGGCAACTCTTAGACACCCCAGAACACTGGGCTAAGTTTCAATTTCAAGAGCAATGGCTCACAAGCATAGTTGTCAATATCAAGGGACCATCAATGTACCATCCTCCTTTGCCAGTCATTGCCCCTGCACTTGGAGGACTGTTGCTGCTCTTGTAGAGAATGTGGCAGAGCTCTCCAGGATGGGAATTCAATATTCTCTCAGTTACTGTGTGAATCTCCACCTACTGTGACAATGCCCCATGAACATTTGAACATATTTATATACCTTATATTTATGCCCAGGTGAACTTCCTCCCATCTATCCTCCTTCACTGACACCCCACACCAATGATCCTCCCTGCCTCAGTTGTAACTCTTCTGTGACCCAAAGTTTCTTCCAAAATGGAGCCAATAGGGAAGGTGATGTGACTCAAGAGGTTGGACTCCCATCTACCATATGGGAGGCCCTGGGGGATGAACTTGTGAGCCTCCTTGTGAGGGCAAGCTGGCCCACACTTGTGGAGAGCTGACTGCCTGCACTTGCACCCATGGAGAGCTGAAGGCCTGTGCCCAAGGAGAGCTGGTGCAGCAAGATGATGCATCAAAGGGAGACAAGCATAGAGGAAACACACAGTGAATGGACACAGAAAGCAGATAGTGAGCACAAGCGGCAAGGGGGGGAATAAATAAATAAATAAATAAAAATAAATCTTCAAAAAAAACCTCTGAGTCCTTTCCCCTATTTTAACAAAAAATGAAGCCAATAAAATAGCCCAATACAATTAATAGGAAAATGAAAATAATAATGATAGTTTAAATATAACAAATAAAATATGTAAAACTTTAAAAAGACTAAACATAAAATTAAAAGATTTGGATATTAAAAAATAATGAAAAATATTCACAATTTTTTTGACATTTTGCCTTTCATAACTGTAATATTTGTTGTCCATACCTCCTGTTCCATCTATTCTATTCCTCCCTCCTCCTCCCCTCAGGGCCCATGGTGACCCACCGACTTCACTCCTTGGATGAAAAGGTCATAGTTACTTGCAGCAACACTTGAGGTCTTGACACACTGCTTTGCCTTCCCCTATTAGGAACCACCCATGCTTTTGAGAGACTCCCACCGCTCTGTGAGCATATTGATCCTCCCCAGGATGGGAGTCCAACTCCTTCCCACTGATTATGTGGGTCTCCATCCACTGATACAACATATTATGACAAATTGATCACTCACACTCTCCCTACAAGCCTGCTTATGGTGCGCCCTGTCCAGAATGCCCTCCCATCCAACATCCTTACTTTTCATATTGCCATAACAGCATTCCCAATTTTGCACTTTCAACTACATACCCACCAATCCCAAGTGTTCACCTGGACCCTCTTCAACTGTCCCTCCAGTTCCATGGACCTTCCAACCCACACTCTCCACTCTTTCCACCTGTCAAACCTGCACCACCCAACTCAATAGTATCCCTACACTCCTGTCATATCCCTTCAATGCCCAACTACACACTTTCATATTATCAAAGATTATGTCCCTATCGACATTGGCTTACAACCTTCTTCTCCCTATTTCCTGCAAACCTATCTTCCAGACAGCAGCTCTCTGAGTCTGCTCAATTTATTAATTCTTATTGGTGAGGTCATGTAATATTTGTCCTTCAATGTCTGGCTTGCTTCACTCAACATAAGGTCCTCAAGATTCATCCATGTTATCCCATGTGTTAGCACTGTATTCCTTCTTACAACTGAGTAATATTCCATTGTATATATCTACCACATGTTTATCCATTCATCTGTTGAAGAGCATTTGTTGATTCCAACTTTTGGCAATAATGAATAATGTTGCTATGAATATTGGTGTGCATATTTCTGTTTGTGTCCTTGCTTTCAGTTCTCCTGGGTATATATCCAATAGTGGAATTGCTGGATCATATGGCAGTTTTATAGTTAGTTTTTTGAGGAACTGACAGAGTGTCCTCCATGATGGCTGGATCATTCTACATTCCCACCAGCAGTGGGAATACAGAACACATATAGTCCTCTGTTTTTTTAATAGCCACCAATCTAATAGGTGTAAGATGGTATCACATTGTAGTTTTGATTTGCATTTCCCTAATAGCTAGTTATGTCAAGCATCTTTTCTTGTGCTTTTTAGCCATTTGTGTTTCTTCCTTGGAGAAGGGTCTTTTCAAGTTGCTTCCCATTTTTAAATGGATTGTTTGTGTTTTTATTTTCCAGGTGTAGGATTTCTTTGTATGTGCTGGATATTAGGTGCCTATCAGATACATGGCTGCCAAATATTTTCTTCCATTGGGTCTGCTGCCTTTTTACTTTCTTAATAACATCCTTGGATGTGCAAAAGTTTTTAATTTTGAGGATATCCCATTTATCTATTTTTTCTTTCGCTGCTCATTGTTTGGGTATGAGGTTCATGATACCATTTCCTATTACAAGGTCCTGTAGATGCTTATCTACACTATCTTCCAAAATATTTATCATCCTGGCTCTTATATTTAGATATTTGATCCGTCTTGAGTTGATTTTTGTATAAGATATGAGATGGTGTTCCTCTCTCATTCATTTAGATATGGATATCCAGTTCTCTATGCACCATTTGTTGAAGAGGTCATTCTCTCCCAGTTGAGTGGGCTTGGTGGCCTTGTTGAGTATCAGATGACTGTGTATGTGAAGATCTATATTAGAACTCTGAATTTGGATCGCCTGGTCGGTATGTCTATCCTTCTGCCGATACCATGCACTTTTGACCACTGTAGCTTTGAGTATGTTTTAAATTCAGGTAGTGTGATTCCTCCAATTTCATTTTTACTTTTCAATATGTCTATGGCTATTCAGGGCCTCTTGCCCTTCCAAATAAATTTCATAGTTAGTTTTTCAAATACAGTAAAAAATGCTGTGTTGATTTTTATTCGGATTGCTTGAAATCTGTAGATTAATATGGATAGGATAGACATCTTAATGCTGTTTAGTTTTCCTATCCACGAACAGGGATTTTTTTCCATTTATTTGTCTTCTTTGGTTTCCTTTAGCAGTATTGTTTAGTTTTTTGTGTACAAATTATTTACATCTTTAGTTAAATTTATTCCTAGCTATTTAATTCTTTTAGTTACTATTGTAAATGGTATTTTTTAATTTCCTTCTCAGATTGCTCATTTTTGTGCACAGAAATGCTACTGATTTTTATGCACTGATCCTATAGCCTGCAACTTTACTGAAGTCATTTATAAGTTCTAGAAGCTTTGTAGTAGATTTCTTAGGGCTTTCTATGTATAGGATCATATGTTCTGCAAATTGTGAAATTTTTACTTCTACTTTTCCAATTTGGATGCCTTTTATATCTTTTTCTTGCCTCAGTGCTTGAGCAAGTACTTCTAAGACAAAGTTAAATAGGAGTGGTGACAGTGGGCATCCTTGTCTTGTTTTGCAAATTAGAGGGAAAGCTTTTAGGATTTCACCATTGAAGATGATGTTAGCTGTGGATTTTTCATATATACCTTTTATTGTGTTCAGAAAGTTTCCTTCTGTTCCTATCTTTTGCAGTGTTTTTTATCAGGAAAGGGTGCCATATTTTGTCAAATGCCTTTTCTGCATCTGTATAGATGATCATGTGATTTTTTTCTTTCAATCTGCATATGTGGTGTATAACATTGATTTTCTTATGTTGAACCATCCTTGCATTCCAGGGGTGAAACCCACTTCATCGTGGTGTATAATTCATTTGATGTGTAGTTGAATATGATTAAACAGCATTTTGTTGAGGATTTTAACATCTAAGTTCATTAGAGGGGTTGTTCTATAGTTTTCCTTTCTTGTGGCATCTTTTTTAGTTTGTATTAGGATGATTTTGGCATCATAGAATGAGTTAGGCAATGTTCCTTCTACTTCTATTTTTCGGAAGAGTTTAAGCAGGATTGGTGTTAGTTTTGTCTGGAATGTTTGGTAGAATTCACCTGTGAAGCCATCTGGTCTTGGGTTTTTCTTAGTTGGGAGGTTTTTTGATGACTGATTCTATCTCTTTACTTGTAATTGGTCTGTTGAGTTAATCAATTTCTTCTTTTGTCAGTGTAGGCTACTTGTGAGTTTCTAGGAATTTGTCCATTTCCTCTAAATTATCCTTCTTTTTAGCATTTAATTGTTCAAAGTATCCTCTTATGATACTGTTTACTTCTGTGGGCTCAGTTTTAATATCCCCTTCCTTATTTCTTATTTTGTGTATTTGCAACTTCTCTCTTTTTTCTTTGTTAATCTACCTAAGGGTTTGTCAATTTTACTTATCTTCTCGAAGAACCAGCTTTTACTTTTATTTTTTCTAGTGCTTTCTTATTTTTTATTTCATTTAGTTCTGCTCCAATCTTTTCTATTTCCTTTGGGGTTAGTTTGTTGTTCTTTTCTAATTCCTCCATATTTGCAGTTAGGTCTTTGAATTTAGCTCTTCTTTCATTTTGATATATGCATTTATGGATATGAATTTCCCTCTCAATACAGCTTTTGCTGCACCTCATAGGTTTTGATGTATTATGTTGTCATTTTCATTAATTTCAAGTTAGTTACTGATTTATTTTGTGATTTCCTCCTTGACCCACTGTATGTCTAAGAGTATGTTGTTTAACTTCCATATCTTTGTGCCTACTCTGGTTCTTTGGCCCTTACTGATTTCCAGCTTCCTTTCATTGTGTTCAGAGAAATTACTTTGTATATACTAAATATTCTGAATTAATTAAGAATTTTTCTGTGGCCTTGCATATCATCTATCTTGGAATATAATCAATGTGAATGTGAAAAGAATATATATCCCACTGTAATTGGGTGTAGTGTTCTGTATACATCTGTTTGATACAGATTCTCTAATGTATTATTCAAAGTCTTTGATTATTGATTCTCTGTCAAGATGTTCTAAGGGTGATAGTGATGTAGTAAAATCCCCCACTATAATTGTAGATGCATCTATTTCTCTACTTAGTTTTTCAGTGTTTGTCCCATGTATTTTGTAGCACCCTTGTTCACTGGATAAATGTTTATGATTGTCTTTCTTCTCGAAAGATTACCACTTTTACTATTATATAGTGTTCATCTTTGTCTCTTATAATAGTTTTGAATTTGAAGTCTATTTTGTGTGATATTAGTATAGCTTGTCCCTTTCTTTTTTGGTTATTGTTTGCTTGAAATATTATTTTCCAGCATTCACTTTCAGCCTTCTTGAATCCTTGGGTCTAAGGTGGGTTTCTTGTGGACAGCATGTAGATGGCTCATATTTCCTTATCCATTCTGTCAATCTGTGTCTCTTGACTGGTGAGTTTAAACCATTAACATTCAGTGTTATTACTCTCAAGAAATTACTTACATTAGCCATATTTTCTTTGGGTTCATGTATGTCATGTTTTTTTTTTCTTTCTCTTTTTGTCTTTTTCATTGTTCTTATACTTTCCTCCAACTCTCTCTCATTTTTTTCCCTTTCAACATGCAGATCTCCCTTTAGTATTTCTTGATGGGTAAGTTTCTTATTTGCCTACTCTCTTAATTTTTGTTTATCTGTGAATATTTTTAATTCTCCATCATTTTTGAATGCCAGCTTTGCTGGATAAAGAAATCTGGCTGGAAGATTTTTTCTTTTAATACCTTAACTATGTCAAACCACTGCCTATTGCCTCCATGGTTTCAGATGAGAAATCAGAGCTTAATCTTATTGAGCTTCCCTTATATGTGATGGTTCTCTTTTCTCTTGCTGTCTTCAGTATTTTCTCTTTGTCTTGAGCACTGGACAGTTTGACAAGTGTAGGCCTGTTTGGATTTATACTGCTTGGGGTGCAGTGTACTTCCTTGACATGTACATCCATCTCCCTCAATAGGGTTGGGAAGTTTTCAGCCATTCATTCCTCCAACACTCCTCTGTACCCTTTCCCTTTTCTTGTCCCTCTGGGATGCCTATAATGCATGTGTTTGTGCATTTTGTGTTGACATTCAAATCCCTAAATCCCTGCTGGATTTTTTCTATCTTTTTATCTATCTGTTCTATTTGTTTGATTTCAGATGTACTGTCTTCCACATCACAAATTATTTCCTCTGCCTGTTCAAATCTACTCTTATATTCTTCCAGTGTCTTTTGGATTACTTGGATTGTGCCAGTCATCACCATCTTATCTGTTTTCTTTTTATATATGTTTACAGTTTCTTCAGTATGTTCTCCCAGTGTCTTCTTAATGTTCATAATCTCTTCCTTGACTTCATTAAGTTGGTCTATGATATTTGTTTGGACAGCTTTGATTCATTTTTCAATGTTCTGCATCTCTTCCTGATTTTTGGTTTGTTCATTGGACTGGGCCATGTCTTCCTGTATCTTTATATGGTTTGTAAGTTTTTGTTTTTTTCTGGTCATCTTTTTATCTTGATGGGTTATTCAGTTGGTTAGCAACTCTCTTTACTCTAGGGTTTTATTTAATTGCTGTTTGTGTGTGTGTCTTAAGTTTTCTCTTTGACACTTTGTTCTCCCTATACTATTTCCTTGCTGTTGTCTATGTCCCCTTGAAGGAAAAAATTAGGACCAAAAAAAGCAAAAGAGGTAGGGAAAGAAAAAGGATAATAGTTATAATAATTGTAATTTTTAGAAGAGCAATCATATGAGACTTGGAAAATGAATATTTGACTCATGTAAACAGTGTATAGTAATAGGAATAAAAAATGGAGTACCATCAATGAAGTGGGAAATCAAATAGAGAAAAATTCATAAAATGAATTAAAAGGCCAGAATGATAAGGAGCAAGGGAAAGGGAAAAGACTAAAAGAAAAAACTCAGTAAAAGAAAGAAACCAGGATAGATGAGATAGAAATAAAAAACAGAAAAATTGAAGACTAAAAGAGAGGTGGAATGTAAGAACATCAACAGAAGGTGGAAGATAGAAAGATGAAGAAAGGAATAGACATAGCATTAGTAGACAAAATCAGTATATACATAAAAGGGGAAATCAAGGAAGAGGAAACACAGCAACCAAGAATCAAGCCAGCAGCACATTAAGGAATTGATCTCTTTGTCTAACTCCCTCCAGATTGATACCCTGAAGCCTCTTACTCTGTAGGTTCCTAAAACAGCTCACTTGGGCAGGATCTTGGCCCTATTCAGTCATTTTTTTGTGTGAGAGAGATCTGTCTATGTTCCTTTGAAAGAAAAAAAAATTAAGACCAGAGAAAATGAAAGAGATAGAAACACAAAAAGAATACTTGTAATGATAATAGTAAAAGGTAGGAGAGCAAATGTACATGACCTAGGAAATTGAAAAATTACCACAAGTAAGAAGCACAGAAGAATAAGATTAGGAAAGTGGAATAGAAACAATGAAACAAGAAACAGA
>JAQZBX010107227.1:0-10677 GCA_029593785.1 Cabassous unicinctus
TTCCTACCCTCTCTTCTCACCTTCCTCCTGGGATTCAATCCTTGGAACCTCCAATTTGGGAGAGAGGCGTCCTGCCGCCTGCACCACCTTAGTTCCTGGTTTTTCGGCACGTCTCGTCTTGGCTCTCCCTTGTGTCACTCTCCTGTTACGTCATCATCTTGCTGTGTAGCTCGCGGGGCCTGACAGTGCACCCACATGCGGGGCCAGGGGCTCACCCGCTCACAGGGCCTAGTGGCGCACCCGAGTGCAGGGCCTGGCGGCTCTCCCACTCGCAGGGCCTCGGGGGCTAATGGCGGACCCATGCATGGGGCCTGGTGGCCCATGCACCTTCTGTTTTTCTTTTTTTTATATTTACCAGGAAGTCCTGGGGATCTAATCCAGTTCCCTCCATATGGGAGACGGACGTCCAACCATTTGAGCCACATCCGTCCCCCTGCTGTATCTCTTAAGGTTGACCAAAGATACCTAGAGTTACAGTCTTTTCCCATATTGGATGGTCATATAATAAATCAGGCTTAGTTTATCACCAACCTTCTAAAAACCAGACCTAGGGAGAAAAACTAGGTCTGGGAACACATGAATGGTTTCTAATATAGCGAATGTTTAGCCTACCCTGATTATCACAAAATGCCATAAGCTTTTGATCTGAGCTTTATTCTTCCTAGTGGAGAATGCCTATACGTGCAGGCTAAACTTGGAAGAGAAGCACCAAGTTTTCAACCCCAACCCAAAAAGAGAAAAGGTTGAATTTCATTTTTCTATTAGTATTCTAGGGATATGACATAATTGTACATTTTTTTGTTTTATTTATTGAATTTTTTAACACTACCACTTTTTCACAAGGACATGAAAAGACCACTAAGAAAAAGGAAGAAGAAACTTAAATATAAGAATTTATCTGTTTACATCAAATTTGATTCTGAGCTTTCTTGAAGCTAGGATAGTGAAGGAAGGAAAATAAGTCACAGTATTTAGATCTTATATAATTAATAAGAAAGCTCATTTCTTCAAAGATTTCTTTTAAGTCACATGATTATTTCGTTTACAAAGTCAACCTGTGTATTAGAAATATTGAGTGAAGTTGCAGAAGACGTTTCTGACAACACAATTAAAGTTAATACACAAGTGGATTTTTAATGGATAAGACATAACATTCGCTTATAACTCAGTATTCATGGTGAGTGGGTAAAACTAATGGCATCAAAGAATATATGTTCTAATTCTCTAGTGTAGTGGTTCTCACTTCCCCCACCCCCCACCTTGTCAATACACTTGGGTAATGTTCACATTTGAGACATATTCCCATTAGAAATAGTGTCTTATAGAGAACTGCTACATAGAAGTATACAGTTTTCTACAGTGTACTTACTGTAACTCTGTCTGCCTTTCTCCACTGATTGGTAAATTAGACAACACAACTTGGATTAGAAGTACTGATATAATGTAATCTGGGAATAGGAAGTGGTAAACAAAACAACAAGAAACTTAATATTTATTTAATGTCAGTTACATTCCAGGCTGTGGATTAGGTGCTTTACACACGTTATTTCATTTAATCATCACAGGGATGTTGGGGGCCATTTTTAGATGTCAAATTTGAGGCTGAGAGAAGTAAAATAATTTTGCCCACATCTGAGAGCTGTTAAGAGGTGTAAAGCAAGGCATTGAAAACCATGTCTGTCTCATTTCAAAGTTCCTTTCCCAAGCCTAGAAGATAGATAAACATATCTTTTCATTTAACAAATGATTTTTGATTCTCTGCTTTCCTGGGCACTGGGAATACAAGGATGGATTTAATATGATTTCCATCCTCAAAGAATTCCTGATTAGGTCATGAGACAGATGCCCCAAGCTTAGAGGATGAGTCCAGTTTGGAGCAGGTTAGAGGAGATAATTTCAGGGAAATGAAACTGATATAATAACATGATATGTCAGAATGTCTTGAAAGGCAATTTCGATAACTAGAGAAGAGTTTTGGATTGAATAGGTGGTAGTTCTGTTTCTAATTTGCGGGAAAAGAAAACTAAAGCAAAAGGGGAAAAAAGACATTTCCAAGATAAGCAAAAAGTTGGGTAGGAGAGGAAAAGTAATCATTTTTGCTACATGAATTGAGTGGGAGTAGTATTCATAAATATTCATAGTAAAGTAAATATAAAATATTTATATAACCAGAATTCTTGAGAGGAAGAAGGGACAGAAAAATGCATGTTTGTGATTGTACAGAGAGAGGAAAGAGAAATTCTCACCTTTCATGGTGGGTAGTCTCAAACGATAATATTTAAAACTGAAAAATCAAGAGGTATCAGTTCAAGCATCTTACTTACAGACATGGAGATAAATACCAAAATAATGAGCTAAGAAAGATGAAAATAGTTGCCTCTGAGAGGGGCAAATGATGGGGAGGGGGTTGATTTTTCATCACAAACTTGGCAGAACTATTCAACTCTAAAAAATGTGCATTTATAACTTGATAAAATAAGAAACAAACTTTTTTGATTTTATTAAAAAGACATCTTTTTGTTCTTTGTTTAAAATGCCTAGGAAAAAGAAAAAAAATGCCTAGGAATAAACAGGGTTGTATTTTCCCCTCTATCATGAATTATTCTAAATAAATTCTTCGGAGACTTTGATCATTTAATCTGTGCTTCATGGTTGAAAGATCAGAATAGGTGAAGATCTTTAAGTGCAAAACATTGAAAGACCAATTAAGACATCTTAAAAGGGAAAACTATGCAAGGATAATATATGTAAATCAATTAAAATATTTAATGACAATAAGAAAGAAAAAGTTTAATTAGTCATCTTTAATTGAGTAGTATTATATAGGCTTCTCTTATAATGTATAAATTACATTTTTCTAAGTAAATTTGGTTAGGAACTTACACATGTCTTACTTTTTTCTTTTTGCTCTATTAGGATGTAGATATGATGGATCAGAATGGAATGACGCCTTTAATGTGGGCAGCTTATAGAACTCATAGGTATGTAACCATTACCAAATACTCAGATCATTTTCAACTGTAAATGCATAATACAACATAAAACAATTGATGAGAAAAAGTAGTTAATGTTATACTTACTAATATTTACAGTTTTTATTATGAACATCTAGTATATAACCAAAATTATCCCTTTGGATGTTTTGGTGTCTCTTTGCTTACCTCAGCCTTGGTAATTGTAGTGTCCTCTATTTCCCTTAGCAATTTCCAAGAATGAAAGAAAAGGTTATCTTCTTTTTTAAAAAGTAATTCATTTTTTCACATCATTTGCATATTAGCAAGTTTAATATATTAATCTATAAATGGTCTTAAATCATTTTTGGAACAAGATAGATTTAAGTTAAAAATTAAATGGTTTATTTGTATAGATATTAATGACATTGATGTCCAGATCAAAAATAGAAATTGTCAGCACCAAGTATACTGTCCTTTAGGACTGTATTACTTCATACGCTATTGTACATACTTCATACTTCATTTAAAATATTATCTCAGTATTAATTATAAAGTAGCTGAGTAGGTTAAAATAGAAGTGTTCCAAGATGGAATGTGAATGCAGCCTCAATCAGTTTAGTATCTGTATGATTTCTATAATTGAAATTAGGGTTGTTGTTGTTGTTGTTTTTTTTTCCTTTTCAGTGTGGATCCAACTAGATTGCTTTTAACATTCAATGTTTCAGTTAACCTTGGTGACAAGTATCACAAAAATACTGCTCTGCATTGGGCAGTACTAGCAGGGAATTCCACAGTCATTAGTCTTCTTCTGGAAGCTGGAGCTAATGTTGATGCCCAGAATATCAAGGTAAAAATAATCTTATATTGATTATGGGAAATGTGGCTACTAAGATATGAATTCCTTAATAAAGGAACTTATAAAGGATTTTTCATAGACTCTCAGAGTTGGAAGAGACTTCTTATTTAAGTTCAACCCTTTGCTTCTATGCAAGAATTTCCTTTGAAAGACTGCATTATTTACTTTCATCTTGCAGTATTGAAGTAATTTTCAGGTTCTGGTGGCTTTTCATGAGTGACTATTCTAACTGGTCGTTGGAAATTAAATTATATAATCTGTGTTTTTGTGAAGGGAATAGTTTTTCTTTTTTATTCAAGATGATCATTACAGAGAATCACAGCTGAATTTATTTGTAATGCAACCATATTATGCATAATAAATTTTAGTAATTCTTTGATGTGGTCATTTTATTGTCTTATTGTTTTAAAAGTCAAGACCTTTAAATCTGATAAACACCTTTATGATGTTTATATGAGAATACCTCCCTCCCCACCTCCACTGGAGTAATCCAGGAAAGGTACACAAAATTATCGAAGAATAAAGCACTGTTAACTTTTGGATTTTGACCATTTCGAATTTTGTGTAGGTGTTCTATGAAGACATGCAAGCAGAGTCTATTGGTAGTCTCAAACTTTGGTTAACCATTCTCATTTTTAAAGCTTCAGGATATACCATGTCTTTTACGAATAGTTTTAAAGACTCTGTGAAATAACTTCAAATTTTTTAACATCATCTTTTCATAATATGCATTCATAAATAACTTTGTGCCCATTGAAAAATGTTCTTTAATTTTGGCTATATTCCATAGTATTTTCTGAGTCATGTTTCTTAAATTTTCTTCTAAGGGATGTGTGCTAAATAAATATGAAGGATAGAAATATCAAGTCATATACTAATCTGAAATGGCCAATCAAAAAGTAGGTTATCACTTGCTGGATCAGGGCATCTCTTATGTTCCAGTGAGTTCTTTCTTTCTCTTTTTAGTTACTTTAAGAAGACAAGGTTAAACTACTAAAAAATGAATGAAATATCTTATACTAATTATGTGTGAGATAATTTAAGAATATAACCAATCTTTAGAAACTAGTCCAATCACAAATATTTTTTTAATTAAAAGTACATATCTAATGTTGGAAACTATAAGAAACTGATAAAAACCTTTTTCTTTTTTTTTTTTCCTTTTTAATTTTAAGGCTTCTTGTTCCTACCCAAAGTGGTCAGAATGGTCCAATATTTACCACTAAACATAGGGAAAGAAGAAATTCAGCATATAAAATGCCTGACATATTATAGACACTCATTAAGTATTTGTTGACTGATGAAGATTTGCCTAGTTTTAAGCCTTTCCTGAGCTATTTTCCTTAATTCTGATATACCTTTTCGGCCACTTCAGAAATTGTAAAGAGAAAGTTTTAAGTAGGTTGCTTTGAAAAGTTCATAAAACTGAGATTAGTAAATTAGGCTAACCCCAAAGGCCTAAAGTATAGGTTAAGAAGGGAAAAATTTGACTAATAGTATCCCCCGAAGGAAAAAAGTAGTGAGTTTACCTCATGTTTTATTATCTGAACTTCTTCAGAGTATTATTTTTCTTCTTTTTGCCACTAGAGAGCATTCTTAAAGTAATCATGCTCCAGGAATATATTTCAAGATATTTCGTGTTATATTATTGAAAAAAATAGAACCAATTTCACCATGGCAGATAGTCTCCATACATTTTCTGCCAAGAACTATAATCAATATATGAAAATTACAATAATTCCAAAGAATTAGGACAAGATGATTACATTGTTCTGGATTTGAAAGTAGTAGTGTACATTTTTAGAGCTTTTAAAAACATCCCTTTATAATTCCATATAAAACTTTTGATAATTTTTCCTCAATCATGATCTTTAAATATTTAAGATATGGTTTGTAAATTTAACATTTTTGCAAATAAATAATGGAAACTTGTGCTCCCCACTAACCATTGCATAAACTTTTAATTAGTTATAGTAAAATAAATAATCTATAATGACTTTCAACAGAAAGGTAAAGGTAAGAGTAGAGATATTTAAAATGTTTTAAAAGGTTTTCAATCTTGTGATTTTTTTTAACCTTTTTACTGTAGTAATGTATGTACAACTCAAAATTTCCCATTTTACCACTTTCAAGTTGTACTAATTACATTAACAATATTGTGCCACCATCACCAAAATCCTTTAACTTCAGCTTTTCCATCACCTCAAACAGAAACCCTGTACCCATGAGTAATAGCTCCCTCTTCCTGCACCCTCCCTCAGTTCTGTGTAGCCTACATTTTTTACATTTTGTAGGTTCATGCTCATGAGTTATTTGAGACCAAGCTTGGTTAAACTAGCGTCCTTAACTTGTGCAGTTCATTTTCTGTATACCTTCCAGAGTCAACTGTAAAATAATCAAGCTAACTATTTTGCCTGTAGAACATTTATTTAAATTCTTTTTGTTCCTAGTCATTTTCTTTTTGTTAATGTTGTGATTTTATCTATACTTAGGATCAAGCTTGTCTATTGACAAATAAAAATTACTTTAAACTTAATTTCCTGGTAGCTTCTGGAGTGATTTTCTAACATTTTTAAGGAAAGTAAAGTCTCAAGAGTTGCTTTAATTGCTCAGGGAACATTTATACTTTTAGGGAAGAAAGTTATGCTCCACACTGGTGAAAAATATATTTTTGTTTTTAAAATGCCCTTTTTATGTAATTAAAAGGATGAAGTAAGTATCAGGTGCTTATTCTACTGGAATGTGGCATCCCTAATAAGCTCAAGTCTAGTTACCTTCTAATGGAAACCATTTATTCATTCATTAAACAGGTTCATTGCCGGGTAGTCACAATGTTCAAGACTGATATGGGGCCCTATTCTCTCTTAACTTAGATTCTATTGAGGAAGTAAGCAATAAGTAAATGGAAAATCACACAGGCAAATGTGATAGAATCATGACGGCTATGGGGGAGGGGCCATACGAGTTGAGAGTGATTTGGGAATGCTTCTGAGGAAATGGCGTTTGCTTTGAGACTTGCATGATGAGAAGAGATCAGTTATGTAAAGATATGTAGGGAAAAGATTTCCCATGTGGAGGAACCAACAAGTGCTAGTCCCTAGGCAGAAAGTTTGCCATATTTGAAGTACAGAAGTAAGTGAGCAAAGGGGTAAAGTCACTGAGAAAGACAGCTGCCAGATCCTGTAAGCAGTTGGAAGGATTTCTGTAGGCTGGTTATATGATCTGCTTTTTGTTTTAAATATTTTGAAAGGTTACTTTTATTGCTATATGGGGAATACATTTAAGAATTAGAAAATGGAAGGGATAGATACCAGGCTGTTGCAGTAAATCAGTCAAGTGATATAGGTGGCTTAGGCTTGACTAGTAGGAGTTGAGATGGAGAATACTGAATGGATTTGGAGATGTTAGAGTAGAAATAAAACAGTAGATCAGATATGGGGGGTGAAAGAAAACATCATTGATGATTTAGGTGTTTGGTTTGAAAAACTGAGTGGCTCATGGAAGCACATATTGAAGTTGTGAAGACTGAAGGAGAAATACTTGTTGCGGGGAAAGGTGATAGAAATTGGTTCCGTTTTGATCGTATTTAATTTGAGGTGGTGCCTTTTAGCCATATAGAATACCAAGTGAATTAAATAAATTTAAATTGCTACAGATTTTCAAAGGTAAAATTGATTTAAACAAAATGGAATCTGGGAGCAGATGTGACTCTAACGGTTAAGCACCTGCTTGCCACACAGGAGGTCCCGGGTTCAGTCCCCACTGCCTCCTAAAAACAAAACAAAACAACAAGCAAACAAACAGGAAAACCAACTTATCAGAGGGTCAGTGTGGCTCATTAGTTGAGCACCGGCTTCCCACATACGAGGTCCTGGTTCAATCCCTGGTCCTGGTACCTCAGAAAAAAAAAAAAAGATTCTTTGTCCAGGAATTTGGCAGTTTATATATATCTGTACATTTTTCCATTTTTCCTTTTAAGTCTTAGGAAAGATATTTTTGCTGATGATCATTAATTATAACAGTAGGATATAGTGTGCTAATCTGGATAGAGCTTCACATAGCTAGTAAAAGTTACATTCTTCAAAGAATATGAAAAATTATATTTTGTAGTAATACTTCTATATCTATGAGTTGATTCTATTCTAAAATATTGATTTTCTAAGTATTAAGTTTCTTAGAAATCTGTCTTTTTATATTAAACTAGAGATTTGTCCTTGTAATTTAGTTATTTGAGTAAGGAATTAGATTCCTTTTTTTAATAAACAAAAGACTTTTATCAATTAATAGTATAGAATGATTTTGGAGAAAATTTACATTAAATGATAGGTAGTTTTAAGATGGCTATTTAGAACCTTCAAAGAATCAGGATTGGCCATATAGTCTAGTTGAGAG
The DNA here is from genome assembly GCA_029593785.1 of Cabassous unicinctus. Taxonomy (NCBI): domain Eukaryota; kingdom Metazoa; phylum Chordata; class Mammalia; order Cingulata; family Chlamyphoridae; genus Cabassous; species Cabassous unicinctus. The sequence goes on from JAQZBX010107227.1 coordinate 8,203, forward strand.
GTTTTTAATTTGGGGTCCACCAGTGGACTTTGGTGAAGGTACATCCATGGGTCCCTAAAAAAGTTTAAAAAAAAAAAAAATGCCGGTATTAGCAGTTTTCTGGGTGAATGGATCAGTGACTTTTATCAGATATGACTCAATAAAATCCAAGAATCACTGACCTAGGTAATAATTACCATAGAATAAATCCAAATCTTTTCTTGTTAAGTAACAACAACAGGAAAAAAAAAACAGGATTTGGGAATATATAAAAAAAAATCATGGCCTGTGTATTCAGTAATCCCTTTTTATAGTAGTGTTATGTTTTTGAATTAAAAAATAATTTCCCCCCTGGCATACAATTTTGGTTGTATAGATAAATTTAGATAAATTGAGTTTGGGAGCACAATTAATTTCTAGGCATGCTGCCCAATTATTTTTAATCTTTTCTTTCTGAAATTATCAAAAACATAATTTTAGCTTGTACAGAATATAAAATTACTACCAAATTTTAATAAGTGTGTTCAAAGGACTTTTATATGGTTTCTTAAAATGAGGTAAGAAACTGTTTTCAGAAAATAGTTTCCATTATCTCTTAAGTGCCTGATCTAGGTGGTCTCCAAGAAAGAATTTTCCTTAGTTTTGATAGTGAAATTCAACCTCATATAGGCAAAATTTCAAGTGATTTTCCACCCTAGCCATAATGCTTATCTGACCAAAACCCTTGAAGAATTTCTTTTATTACCAGTTACATAGTCTGTAAATACTCCATGTAGATTCTTATTGATGGTTGTTGTTGTTATTTATTATTTTCACTGACACATGGAGTGACCAGATATAGACTTGATTCAGAACCTGGTTTTAGTATAATTCTTTAAATTGTTTGCTTATTTTACCAGCTGAATAAAAGAACTAAACAAAAATAGTCAGATGACTAGAGGAGTAGTTGAAAGATTTCTTAAAGCTCCCTCAATCTTTTTATCTAGGCAATCCTTAGGTGTCACATGGGCCTCTAGTGGAAGGGATGCTCAGCTGGACCGAGGCAACTGCAGGATATTCTCTGGGAGTTGTTACCCAAAGGGATTGCTTTTATTCAGGTAATCTTTCTAGTTTGGATTAATTAGTTGGTTTTGACAACTTAGTTGGTTATGGAATTTTGGAATAGGTAAGGAGATATTTTAAAGGAAATATCCCTATTTGTGGAAGACTAACCTAGAATTAGCCCATTTCCTATTAAATTTCCTTGTTCTTTTAATTAAAGGGTTGGTTGGGCTTTTTGTTATTGTTTTGTTTTAGCTGCTGTTGATGGTGGTGGTGTGCTTTTTGTTGTTTATTTTTATTGTTTTAGTGTTTTTAAAGGGAAACTATATTCTTTAAAAGTAATCATCCCTTGTAAGTAAGGTACCCCAGGCCTTCCTAGTCCTTTTCTTTTTTCCACTCAGTTTTTGAAATACAATTTCAATAGTTTTTAAAACAATTTTGAATATTCATATATGCACTCCTGAAATATTGGCAAACAACATTTTTTATTTCACTTTTCTTTTTAAAGAAGTAAATAAATAGTGGAGAACATTATTAGAAATATAGGTGCCCATCTAATTTGCAAAAGAAAAGATAAGGTTTTCAGTTAGTAAAGGCAAAAAGAAGCATAGATCTAGAATTGGAGACACTTATTTCTTGTTTCTTACTTCCTTTAATACATTTTAGTTCTATTCACTTATACTCCCTGGCATTCTTTTTTTGGGGCTAATAACGGAGTTGCAAGTCTATAACTTGAACTTCACTATTTTCTGTAACTGGTTTTGTTTCTTTGGAAATTTCTTGAAGAGTGAATAAATTTGAGATAGGTCAAGAATGCCAATCCAGCAGTCATAGGAGTAAAAGCTGAGTTTTCTTTTCTTACCTTTTCTCTTAAGACTCTTGTCATGGCTGAAATTAAACTGAGAGATTTCTGGCAATTTAGTATTATAGGTTAAACTTAGTGATAGCCTGTGATCCAGCAAGTATGGAAATGCCTACTTTTTGATTTGCTCTCTAATGTAATTAAACATGCAAGCAAAAATGAAATAAGATGAGTAAATAAATTTGCTGATTTTTCTTTGAATGGGAAAGGATAATAAGTAATATATAATGATTTAGGCTCTTAGGAATTGATACTTTGTCCAATGTCCAAACAGTAATGTCAAATGAGCTAATTGTACAATCTTAATTTTATTTTTATGGAAGTGCTTTAAAAGCTGGTAACTAAAATATTCTGCTTTTTCTCTTATTTTTAATGTGAATTTCTTCTACTTATATTAACAGGGCGAATCAGCACTCGATTTGGCAAAGCAGAGAAAAAATGTATGGATGATCAACCATTTGCAAGAGGCAAGGCAAGCAAAAGGATATGACAATCCATCTTTCCTTAGAAAGCTAAAAGCTGATAAGGTAAACTCATGACAAGATTTTCAATATATAACCTTTTTAAGTAAGATTCACAGCCATATTTTCTTT
>JAQZBX010107228.1:0-10675 GCA_029593785.1 Cabassous unicinctus
ACTGTAGTTTTGATTTGCATTTCCCTAATCATGAGTGATGTTGAGCATTTCTTCATGTGATTTTTTGCCATTTGTATTTCTTCTTCGGAGAAATGTCTATTCAAGTCTTTTGCCCATTTTTTAATTGGGTCATTTGTCTTTTTATTGTTGAGTTGTAACATCTCTTTATATATCCTGGATATTAAACCCTTATCAGATATGTGATTTCCAAATACATTTTCCCATTGAGTTGGCTGCCTTTTCACCCTTTTGACAAAGTCCTATGAGGTGCAAAAGTGTTTACTTTTGAGGAGGTCCCATTTATCTTTTTTTTCTTTTGTTGCATGTGCTTTGGGTGTAAGGTCATTCTGGACTTCTGACCTCTAAAACTGTAAGAAAGTAAACCTGGGTTGTTCTAAGCCAGTAGATTGGTGATTATTGCAGCAGCACTAGAAAACTAACAACATCTATAAAACACTCTAACCAACAACAGCAAAATACATATTCTTTTCAAGTGCTCACTGATCATTTACCTAAATAGACCATATTCTGTGCGACAGAACAAGTCTCAAATTTAAAAGGATTTAAGTCATACATAAAATGTTCTACTACATGGAATTAAATTAGGTATCAGTAACAGGTCTGTGGAATATCACCAAGTATTTGGAAACTAAATATATTAGAGTTCTTCAGAGAAAGAGAACCAACAGAAGACAAATACACATGCGTGTAGGTAAATATTAAGAGATTTATTATAGAACTTGGCTTGCAAGACTGTGGGGATTGGCAAGTCTGCATTCTGTAGGGCAGGCCAAATATTGGGAACTCTGATGAAGGTTTTAATGAATTCCCCAGGAGAAGTTGGCTGACTGAAGTTCTTCTTTCTGACTGCTGAAATCATCAGTTTTCCCTTTAAGGTCTTCAACTGATTGGATGAGACTTCTCTCATTGCTGAAGGCAATCTCCTTTGCTGGTTGTAGATGTAATAGATGCAATCATTTAAATCTAATGATTTAAATCCAAGAAATACCCTCACAGTAACAATCAGTCCAGTGCTTGCTTGACCAAACAACTTGGACACCAACTTTTGGTGAGGATATGCAGCACTGAAACTCTCGTACACTACTGGTTGTAAGGTAGTAAGGTATAACTGTTTTGGAAAACAGTTTGGCAGTTTCTTGAAAGTTAAATATACACCCACAGATACCTGGAAATGGCAGTGGGAGGTTGAGGGGGGAGGAGAAAGGGAAAGGGATTAAAAGGATTTATGAGGAAACTTTTGGTAGTGATAATATGTTCACTATTTTGGCTGTGTTGCTGGTTTCATCAGTGTATACATATGTCAAAACTTATTAAACTATAGGCTTTAAAAGTGTGTAGTTTATTGTCACATTATACCTCAATAAAAAATAAGGTGATACCAAAAATACTTAAGTTGGAAGTAGGAAGAACTGGGACCATTTCTTTGTTAAGGTGAATTCGTGTGAGAAAAAAATAAGAAGGGGGAAAAAGCCCAAGAAGATGGAGCCTGATTAAAGAAGGGCTTGAAGTTGATTATGGCTGCTGGAACAACTGATTGAAAATCTAAGTTTCCAATCAGTTATTGGTTTTTCCTAAAATATTATCATGCCATTTTCCTCCTCAAAAACCATAATGGTTCACAAATGGCCTATAATGAGGCAAAACGTGTGAGGCAAAAGCCTTCAACTGTTCATACAGATATTCAAGGCCTTTCATATTCTGACCTCATTCAACCATTTGTTTACCATTTACCAAAATATACCATCTCCTCCAAATTTTTCTGAATCCTGCCTAACACTTGCCTATTCTTGTGAGCCTCTGCTCATAATCCCCTGCACACCTACAATCTGCCCCTGACCCTACCTCACTTGTTCAAATATCCAAATATCACCCATCCTATGAGAGGTAGCTCATATCCCACCTCCTCCATGAAACTCCTCTAATCCTCTCCAGACCAAGAATTTTTCCATTCTTTAATTTCCATGGTACTCATTTCACCTTTCATATATTTACCTGTTTTGGTTTTTAGCAGTCATTTTGGTCTATTGAAGTAAAGGTTCAAGTTTTATACTGCTTTTTCTCTCCTATTTCTGAAGCAAGGCAAGATACTAAGCAAGAGGTAAGTGGAGAATATATCAGGTAAGCTGGAGAGGAAAAGCTGAGAAGGAGGTGACTGAGCAGATGGGAGACCAGAATGAAATGCCAGCATTGGTTTTTGAACAAACATACCTCAACTAAAAGAATATAAGACCTCACTCTAAGACATATCAGGAACACAACTTACCTGACATCTGGCTGATGGGAGTAGAGGGGCCCATCCCTCCTTATCTGTATATCCCCCTTGGAGAAGGGCAGAGTCTGGAGGCGATATATCTAAGGGAGGAAGAAAAAGCCACAGTGAATCCTGTCCGACTTAGCTGCTCCTAACAATCCACATAAAATCCACTTACTTTTCTACCTGAAAATAGTGGGAACTATGCCATTTCTTTTATATCTCAGGAAAGAAAAAAAAAGAAACATAGTAACTGCTGACTAGGGCTCTAGTACCCTCCCTACTAGGCTCAGGAGGTAAAGCATTGCTTTAAGATTGACAGTTCTGTCCCTAAATACAGAATCATATGGACTATACAACTCAATCATTATATTCCTGATTGGGGCAAAATATTTCTGCTGCCTTCTTTGTTAAATCATCAGATTCTCTTCCAAAAGTCTTCATAGGTCCTTTGAGCTTTGCTATTAATGCAAATTAAATATCATAATCACATACACTACTCACATACCAGCATGGCCAAAATTAAATAGACATGGTCAATACTAACAGACAGCAATAGGAACTTTTGTACATTGCTATGGGGGTGTAAATTTATTAACCACGTAGGAAAGCTGCTTGGCAGTATATAATAAAGCTAAACATATGGCTACCCTATGACTCACCAATTTCACTCCTTTGCATATATTCATAGAAATGAGTGCTTATATGTCCACCAAAAGACTTATACAAGAATGTTCAGAGTAGGTTTATGTATAATATCCGCAAAGTGGAAAAACCCAAATGTCTCTTAACAGAATGGATAAACAAACTCTGGTATATTCATATAATGGAATATTACTCCACAATAAAAAAAGATTGAGTTACTGATATTCTTAACAACATGGATACATTTCATAAACATAATATTGAGCAAAATAAGCCAGACACAAAAGAATACATACTATATGACTTCATTTATATGAAGTTCAAAACTAGACCAAACTGAACTATGGTGATGGAAGTTAGAATAGTGATAACCTGCAGAGGGGTTACTGACTGGAGGGAAACGAGGGAGCCTTCTGGATTATTAGAAACATTTTATATCTTGGTGTGAGTGGTGGTTATGCTGACATACACATATATAAAAATTTATAAAAATGTATATGAAAAATTTGTGTACTTTACTGTATGTAACTTATACTGCAATAAAGAAAACAAAACAAAAACTGCTCTTGGAGAGGTCTATTCATAGAGTACTGATTGATGACAGGAAAACCCAATTGTCAGAATGATTCCATTGGTAATTAGTCATGTAGAATTATGCAAGCCTTTCATCTTCTCTAGGCTTCAATTTCTTCATCTTTAAAAATATGGAGACAAATGCCTAAAATATCTTTCAAAACTCTCCTGAAGAGAAGATAATGATGGGGAAAACCAAAATAGGAGTACTTATTTCCACAAAGAAGTAGGTAAGAATTTTCTTCTTTTTGAAGTTTAATGTCTGCAGAAATACTAGAAAGTGAAGATGTTTCTAGATATAAAATTTGAATTAGCAACATGAAATACAAAATAGAAAGAATAATAATGCTGTAAGAGATGCTTGGTAAAAACTAAGAAAAAAATAAGAAAGGGTCAAGAAGGATATTTATGACCACAGATATCCATATACTAATGAAGTAGGGGCAATAAGCCAAATGAACTTATACCTGAACAAAAGGAATGAAACTCAATCTCTTAGGTGTTACTAAAGCTTGTCAGGATGGAAGTTATAACTGGAATAAGACCCTCAAACTATACAACTAAAAACAAACAAAAAAAAACCCAAAAACTAATAAGGAATTAATTCTAAGGACATTAGGGGATTTGGAGATAAAAAGAAAAGCTTAACAATCAGAAATGGATAGGACACTCAGGCATCGCAGGGAAATCTAGGTTGCACCATTTTAATGAAAGGATAGCCTCTTTGATACCACCATCAGAGTGGGTCAGTGCTATCTGATCTTAGTCCCAAGATTCAAATTTCAGAGAGATCCCACAGGCCTAGTGTGAGTCTCATGACCAAGCCTTGGTAAGAGAGGACTGGGAAAAATTTACTCAAAATTATCTGACAGAAACAGATGGACAAATGCCTACAAGGCAATAATCCTGAGAGTGAAATCTGATGGAAATTGTAGATAAATCAAAAAGGAGAGACAAAATAAAAATAAAAAGAGCACCATGCTGACAGTAGCATGGCAGGACTGCTTAGGCAAGTGAGGGTGACAGATAATGAGGAAAGCTAGAGTGGTTAAGGTGTTTTCAACTGTCTGGATAGGTATGAAGTCTCATTTTGTAAAAGAGTGTTAATTAGTAAATTTTTAATTTATCTTAATGGTCTCATACCTCAGAAAACAGAGGAATCTATAAAGGGAACTACTATTTTTGACTTAATTTTGACCAGAATCTTGAGGAAAGAATGAAAATGTTATCTTGGGAGTTTTTAAGTGAAAGGAAATGATATACATGGACAGATATAAACCATGATACATACTTCCCAAGACTTTAGGAAAACAGAATCAAGAGAAATGTCTCAGGTTAAGATGCTTTTGATCCCAAGTAACAGAAACCTACCTATGTGCCTGGCACATGGTAAGTGCTCAGTAAATGTTAGTATTATGACTACAAGGGGCAAAGGCTCAAGAAAGGTAATCCTAACTATACAATTATGAAAAATCCCAAACAGAAAGGAAAAGGAAAGACTTTTAATGAATCCATTTTGGCTGATTTACTTCTGAAGAACGCAGAATTAAAAAGAACATTTATATATGAGGTGTAAAGAATTGAGGACAAATATATAGTTCAAACCTTTATGAATAATATGAATAACATTAAGACATCGTACATTATAAATTCAAGCAAAATGAGTCTATGATATTAGTTAGGTTAAACCAAATCTGACTGCATGACCACACCTAAAGAATGTAAAGGCAATGATAATGCAGAGGGAAGTCTCTAATGACATGTCACAGGACTCTTCCTTTGCCTTGACCTGTTCAATGACATATAGGAGGAAACAGAAGGAATATTCATCAAATCTGCTCGTGACATGAAGTTGGAAAGGAGAGTTAAAAGACTGGAACACTTGGCCAAAAAATTGAACAAGCATAAATGTGAAGTCCTGACATTAAGGATAAAAACAATTCCACTACACAAGGATAGGTGCTGCAGTTTATGCAAAAAGATCTAAGGTTCTTTTTAAAAAAGCAAATACAATCTGAAGCTAAATACAGCATAATATTACCCAAATCGAGAGAAGCACATCATACTTTTACAAATACTCTCTTAGATATTTTTCAAAGCATATCTAAAGAACTATGTTTAGTCCTAGGCACTGCATTTTAAGAAGAGTGCTGACAAAAGGAGTTTCCAGAGAAGAGTTCTAGCTAGATATCATATCATATGAAGATCCATCAAAAGAACTGAAACTATTCTGCTTAGGACAAAAAATTTGTGAAGAGTTGTAAAAGCCAAATTCACATATCTGAAAGGCAGCAATACAAGAAGAGAGAACTGAAATCAACACAGAAGTTACAGGAACAGTTTGCTTAATGTAGACTGTTATTAAGTTACTAGTCTGCTTAATGTAAGGAACTAAAAAAGAAAGAACCAACAAGGGAGAAGTCTGCACCCAAAATGGTGTCACACTTCTTCAGGCATAGGCTTGACAGATGGTCATCTGCCAAGGATATTTTAAAACTGATTCTTGCATTGAAGAGATGATTACCAAAATTTTTTTTCTGACTGCAAGATTATCATTCTAATATTTATAAACCGGTCACAGACATTATGAATCATTGCTCCTTTTCATTCCCCAATCCTGCAGCCAGGGAGAATCTCTACCTAAAATGTAGTTCTTTTTCTTTTCTCTGTCCCTAAACATACTGCTTCCTCCTTCCAAATCTTCCAGCTCTCTCTTCAAGGATCTGAGGCTCCAGTCATTGTTCTCTTGACTCCATCACCCCGTTCTCCCCGCAGTCGTCCCCACTACCTTCCATCTCAGGAGCTCATCCTGTTCCTCTGGAACCTGCACACCAAGGCTCTCCAGGCAGCGTCCCCTTCAGCTGGCACCTCGGTTTGGGGTTCAGATGTCAACTTCCCCTTGCCGGGAGTTCAGCCCTTACACACGCTGAAGTTGGCTGCCCTAAAAGACAGGGTGGCGTCAGGAGCATCTGTCACACAATCACACCTCAGAGTCTGGCAGAGTGGCCAAGAGGTGCCGCACAAGAGAAGTCCCCAAGAGAGCAGGCATGTGGCGCTTCCACTGAACAAAAACAGAGTGAAGATCAATGAGGCAGTTTCATCCCCAGATCCCAAAACCCTTGGTGCCCACCCTAGAGTCCGGCCAGAAGCGCCCACAGACCCGGCCCGGCCCCAACATGCACGCTTTCGGGCTCACATGTCCGCGGGCTCGGATAACGGAAGACACACCTGTTGCGGAGCGGAAAAGCTGGGAGGTGGGCGAGCTGGGCGGGGCCCGGCTCCCGTCACTCCCCCAAGGCCAGAACAAAAGAACAAAGCCCTCCAAGGGATCAGGGTGGGCCTGGCCAGCGCTGAGGGAGGCGTGAGGCGCCCGGGTCTAGGACTCCCTAGCTCCCTCTTGCAGAGGCCGCTAGACGCGAAGCCAGTAAGGTGACGTCACACACCGGAGGACTGGGCGGTTGCCATGGTGATACCTGGGCTCCCCGCCCCCCCTTACCTACCTGCACGTTCCGACCTCGAGTCCGGAAATGCTGGGTCCGTCACCGGACTTGTGTGAAGGAAACTAAGGCGGCTGGACTTTGCGAGCGCCAACCTCGTTTCACGCCTGCAGCCACCTTTAACAGCCACTTCCGGTCGTACTGAGCGAGCCCTGTCCCCGCACGCCGACCGCGCTAGACCGCGCCCATTGGGCACGCAGGACTACGACTCCCAGAATCCTTCACGAGGACGTTTCTGGACTCCATTTCCCAGGGGCTTCAGCGGGCCTGCGCATTTGTGCTGCGCCCGCTGGGCCTGGCTGGCTACCCTCCAGTCACGTGTTCCTCAATGTCTCAGGAGAAGGTGTGCGTTAGTATGACTGTAACTGATTTTAAGAAATACAGATGAGTAAAAAGCCATTGATTTTACACTTTAGGTAGAGTGAATGGTTATGTGACTATATCTCAATAAAAATGATTTAAAAAATAACTGTTGAAAGCAAAATAACAAAAAAATACATATGTACATAATTTTTAAAAATGGAAATAAGCGTTTCAGGAAGCAATAAAGTTTCAGTTCCCTAAAAGCCGCTGGGCGCAATATACCAGAAATGGATTGGCTTTCATAACAGTGATTCATTAGGTTAAAAGCTTAGAGTTCTGAGGCCTTGGAAGTATCCAAATAAAGGCATCATCAAGAGATGCTGTCTTGCGAAGTTGCAGCTGTGGGTGATCAGGCACATGGCACAGAAATAATATGTAAGAGTTAGGACTAGAACTTGCGTCTTCTGACTCCCAATGTGCATTTTAGCTTCATATCATAACAGGCAAGCAAGTTGTCCCAAATCTTTTTTAATGTTGCACGGATATACAAATTTGCTTTTGCTGGGAGGGCCCCAAATATTTTTATCATTAGCCCAAAGTCGTTCTCTTTAACCCTTTGCAGCTCCACCTGCCACCCTGCTTCTCTAAGATACTCTTCCCCCAACTCACAAACCTACCTCCTCCAGAAATCCTGTATCACCGCCAGGAACAGGCTAATTTCTGAGGGAAAAAAAATCAATTTTTATATGGGTTTAGGATTTTGGAATAGGCGTTTGGTCCCGAAGCCCTTAGCCTGTTCGCCACTGAACGGAGGAGAGTACAAGTGAAAGGGGGAAATAGAGCAAGGGGGAAAAAATCATAAATTAATGTCGCAAAATATTCTCCAGCCTCCACATATTCTCACCATGGCTCTAGTGGGCTCCTTTTCCAGGTTTCTAGTTGGTCATCCCCTTCTATATATATCCTGTTTCTACACTTAAATTATAAATACTTTAATTGAATTAGCTTATTTAACTCAGGGTGCCAAAGAAAGAATAGAAAAGGATGGAAATTCACAGAAAATACATAGATTAATAATTTAAGTTATAACCCTGCCTTATTAATGTGTCTTTCACAATGGCTAGCGTTTTGGTAATAGCCAGAGTTTTTTACTCAAAAATACCTAATGAATATATTAGTATGTCATTAGATAAATATTCATGTATAACATACTTTTTAGTCGTGGCAAAAGTGTTATGTCCTACTGATGAATCATATTCCTTATTTTTGGATATTTAAGAGTTTCCTAATCCTCACTATTATATATACCACTTTTGCAAACATCCTTTTTACGTGATCTTGGCTCACATCCATGATTTTAGATTTAAGATAAATTCTTAGAAGTGTTGGTGCTGGGTCAAAGGTTGCATAAATATTTAAAGATTTTGATACATATGACTGAACCCCTACATTTTACCTTTTTACACTCCTGCCAGGAATGTATGAGAGTGATTCTACATTTTAAATATCTCTGGGAAGGCCCTCTATTTTCATTTAAGTCACCGTAGAGAGTATGGTAGATTGTCAGTTACCATCTATCTCAGCCTCCTTCTAGCGAGCCCTCCTGTGCTTCAGAGACTGGCAAGCTAAAACTACATTTTCCTGGCTCCCTTGCAGTTAGGGCTCTGGGGTATGACTTAGGTTTTGCATTTAGATGTATTACCAGTTTGGAAGGTGGAATAAGACATTTTTTTGCACCTGCTTTTTCTTCTGACAAACATTGGGTGGAGTCAGTGGTGTTTTCAGCTGAGAGGAAGGGCACGGACAATTTTTTTTCCTGTTTCACCACCGACAAACCTAGTGAAGCTTTAGAGCAGGGGTTCTTAACCTTTTTTGGTCCACAGACCCCTTTGCCAGTCAGGTGAAATAAATACTACTGTATTTATTGCATACATTCATAAGTGAAAGGAAATGCTAGATTTCAGTTAGAGGCCAGAGAAAATAAAGATAATAAGTTGATTTTTTTTCAGTTCAAGCTCACGGACCCCCTGAAATCTTTCCACGGACCCCCAAGGGGGACCCCTGGTTAAGAGCCCTTGCTTTAAAGACTTGCTATGATGGCAGCTCCCTGATTTCTTTTTCCCTCTCCCTCCTCCTGATCCCTCTAATTAGGCAGCGTCATTTCTCCGTTTGCTCTTGTTTTCCTCTTAAGTTAGTATACTGTCCCAAGAAATAGACAGAAGCCCGTTACAGGAATAATCATTGCACCGGAAGAGCTCAGGAAAACACCGTGGCTGGCAGTCTTGTACTCTTGAGACAAAGAAGGGAGGAAAGAAGACATTTAGAGAAAATTAGTGCCTGCCTTAGCCAAAAATCAAACTAGGACTGTCTTTTGGAAGGCAGCCAGGTTCCGGGGGCGAAAGGAACTCCCCCAGCCACCTATAAATTTCATTCTTAACCTGACTGGAGCGTGGAAGCCTATTGTGAAATGCAAAGCACTGTGAAATACAATGGAGTTGGTGACCCCCACCCCCACCCCACGGAGGTGTGGATCTAGGCACTTAGGGACCCTAGAGCCGGGCGGGACGCGGGGGGAACGCAAGAAGGCTTTTACGCATTACTTTTTTTTCTTTTTTACTTTATTTTGTATATTTAATAATTGAAAATATAAACAATAATTAAAAAGAAAACACAGTTGAATAAAAACATACATTTCTCAATTAAATGTACTGGGTACATCTAAATTTTTTTAAAATCATACAATATGTTACACAATATATTTGGCTCATAGTAACACAATCATACAGTATTTGTCCTTTTGTGTCTGGCTTGCTTCGCTCAACATAATGTCCTCCAGGTTCATTCATGTTGTCATATGCTTTACGACTTCATTTCTTCCTACAGCTGCATAATATTCCATCCTGTGACTAGACCACAGTTTGTTTATCCATTCGTCTGTTGATGGACACCTGGGTTGTTTCCAGCTTTTGGCAATGGTGAATAATGCTGCTATGAACATCGGTGTGCAGATGTCTGTTTGCGCCACTGCTCTCACTTTCCTTTTCCTCCACCTGGAATACAAATCAATTGAAGCAATTCTTTCCCTGAAATCCGTTAGTATTCAACAAGAAGCCCCAATGCCTGGAAATTCCAAAACAAAATAAAGGCTGCACGAATCGGGCTTAGAACTAGGGTGAGGGCCTAACTCCAACTAGCTGGAGAGGAGGGGCGGGGCGGCATTGGGTTCCAGGTGAGCGGATTACAGGAAACGCCGTTGGGGGTGCCGTGAGGCTCCCCTTCCAGTGCTCTCGGTTCCCGCGGCTGCTGGAGAGAGGTCCTTTACCAAAATTCCATTTCAGCCCAGGGTTTCCTTCCAGCTCGCTTGTTGCTGCCTATTTTCCTGCGC
>JAQZBX010107229.1:0-10671 GCA_029593785.1 Cabassous unicinctus
AATACTGAATTCCCAGCCTGGAGAGCTCTGCCACATTCTCCAAGGGAGCAGCAACAGTCCCCCGAGTACAGGGGCAGTGTCTGGCAAAGGAGGAGGGTCCACTGATGGGTTCTTGTTATTGATGACTAGCCTTACGAGTCTTTGCTCTTGTAATTGAAACTTTGCCTACTGTTATGGGGTGCCTAAGGTTTGCCACCTGAGAGCCTCCTTGTTGCTCAAATGTAGCCTCTCTCTAAGCCAAACTCAGCATATGAATATATTACCTTCCCCCAAGCATGGGACATGACTCCCGGGGATAAGCCTCCCTGGCAATGAGGGATTAATACCAAGTGCCAACTGGCAAAATGACTGGAAAAAGACCTTGAATAAAAGTTGGAAAAGGTAAAGACAAATGAGTTCATGTGGCTAAGAGACTTCAAAGAGAGTCGGGAGGTCATTCCAGAGGTAATGCTTACTCACACCTCAGTAGGATCTCATAGAACACCAGAATGGATATCATCCCACACAGAGGGGCTCCTGAGGGCTCTGGAGACACCCAGGTCCTATATAAGGGGGGATAGCTCCAGAGATTGATGCCTTATCAGTGGGATCTACTTTGGAATCTGTGCTCCTGAGAGTGACAGAGTTGGACTCAAATAAGTCCTCCCTGCACATGGTCCATCAGTCCCTTCTAGTCAAACCTATATGTGGTACTGGAGTTTGTAGGTGTACTTCCAGAGACTGGAGCCTCTGGCCTGCCCATGTGCCAGCTGTGCCTGGAATCTCGGTGGAGCTGCAACTCCTACTCTACAGCTCAATGGACTCACCCAAGTCACCTGGTAAGGAGATGATGATGGACAACAGCCATCCCAGGGAATGGAGAGAGCCTGCAGCTGCAGGCAGGATAATCCTATCCACTGTATCCATGGGATATAAGCCCCCTCTCACTTGGAGGTGGAGTGGACATCACCATCCCAAACTCCTCAGGATTGGGGGAAGAGCTATGGACTAGAGTGGACTTAATGGTATTCTGTTGTAGACATAATGTGATTCAAGCAATAGAAGAAATTACAACAGTGAGGTAGAGCCAGTGGCCACTGGACACGTTTGGGGCAGGGAAGGGAAAAGCAGTTTTAATACAGGTGCTTTTTCAGGACTTGGGAATTATCCTGAGTGACATTACAATGACAGATATAGGCCATTTTACTCAGCATATAACATGCAGAACTGTGTGGGAGAGAGTGTGGTCTACAATGTGAACTATGGTCCATGCTTAGTGGCAAAGCCCCAGGATGTGTATATCCATTGCAGGTGATGTGCCACACTAATGAAAGATGTTTATGTGGGATGTTGTGGGAGGTGTGGGAGGTGGGGAACATGGTAATCCCTGTAATTTTTGTGTAACATTTATGTAATTTAAGCATCTTTTAAAATATATTTATAAAAAACTTAATTAACAAATAAACTGTGAAAACTAGCAAGAATGTTTATTAAGGATATAAGAGTAACTTATAAAAATCAATAGTATTTTTTTAACATTAGCAATAATCAAATAGCCAATTATAGAAATTACAATATCATCAAGGGACTTTAAATAAAGAAGTATTTTCATAGGAATTATGCCCAAGAAAGAACTCATATGATCATTATGGAGAAAGTGTAAAATCCCATTAAAGAAGAGAAGAGAAACCTCTAAAGGGATGATAATACCATGTTTACAGAGGTGTTATTATAAGTGTCTATAATCCCAAAATTAATCTATTGATGTAAATTCAATTAAAATACCTGGAGAATTTTGGGCAGGGATGGGGGGGAACTTGACAAGCTGATTCTCAAAAGGATATAGAGGGAGCCAGTGTGGCTCAAGCGGTTAAGTGCCTGCCTCCCACATGGGAGGTTCCGGGTTTGTTTCCCGGTGCCTCCTGAAAAAAACAAAAACAAACAACAAGCAAAACAAATGAAAAAAACAACTCAGGGAAGCCAGTGTGGTTCAGTGGTTGAGTGCTGGCTTCCCACGTACAAGGTCCCAGGTTCAATACCCGGCTTCCAGTACCTTAAAAAAAAAAGTGTGTATAGAACTAAAGGTCCACAAATAGCTAGGATGACTTTTTTTAAATGAGCAAAAAGGGAGAATTTACTTACATGGCACTAAAACATGAAACAAAGTCACAATAATATAAATAGCTTCACAAACTAGTGGAGAAAAGATAGATTATTTTGTAGGTGATGGTGGGAGAATTGGCCCTTATATGGAAAAAAAGGTAAAGTTGGATTCCCTACCTCACACCATACGTTAAAAAGTCTCTAGTTGAATTAAGTTCTAAATGAGAATAGTAAAATACAAAGATAATAGAAGAAAACTAGGAGAATTTATTTGCAAAGTATAAAACAGACAAAGGATATTAACATCTAAACCATATAGGGAATTATAAATCAGTAAGAAATTGCAAGAAACCTAATAGAAATTTAAGCAAAGGTTATGATTAAACAATTTAGAGGATAGGATACTTAGTTGCCGTGAACTGGGAAATATGGTTAATTTAGTAATCATATTAAGATGTGAACAATATCAAAATTATTTAGAGAAATGCAAGTTAAAAATGAAATGCCATTCTACAGCCATCTGATTGACAAATATTAGCACTTCAAATTAATAAAGGCACAACCTTGGCAAGGATATATGGACTTGGAAAGTGATGCAGCAATCTAGCAGTAACATTAAACCCAAACTTAATGAAAGACATGAATATGTACATCCAAGACACCCAACAAACTCTAAACAGGATAAACCCAAATAGGCACTGTGGCATATGATAATCAAACTGTCAAATGCCAAAGATAAAAAGAGAATTCTGAAAGCCACATGAGAGATACAACATGCTACATACAAGTACCACCTTCCCATTTGAAAACACACAGTCAAGAAGGCAGTAGGATGATATATTTAAAGTGCTGAAAGCAGAAACTGCCAACTAAGAATTCTCTATTGGGCAAAACTTCAAAATTTCAAAAATGATAGAGAGATTAAGACATTCCCAGATAAACAAAAGCTGAGTTATTCACCATTAGACCAGACCTACAAGAGATGCTAAAGAGAGTTCTGTAGGTTGAAAGGAAAGGACAACAGACAATACATTGAAGCTGCATGAAGAAATAAAGATCTCCAGTGAGGGTAAAGACATGGGTAAATATAAATTCCAGTACTATTATATTTTTTGGTTGGTAACTCCACTTTTTATTTCCTACAAGATCTAAAAGGCAAATGCATAAAATGTAATGATAAATCAGTGGTTTTGTACTCAAAATGTATGAACATGAGCACAAACATGTATAAACATGTATTTTATGATAAGAACTACCTAAAGGTAGGAGGACAGAGGGTCATAGGAACATAGTTTGTGTATACTATTGAATGAAGTTGGTATCAAAGCAAACAAGTTTGCTATAGATTTAGGATGTTAAATTTAAACCCCATGGTAACTATAAAGAAAATATAGGAGAATATGCAAGCTCATAGAGACAGAAATTAGAGTACAGGCTGCCAGGGTGCAGGCAGGGGGTGTAGGGGTATAGGGTTTCTGTTTAAGGATATGGGAAAGTTTTAGTAATTGAAGTTTGTGAGGGTACTACAATATTGTGAATGTGATTGATCCCATTTGATGGTATACTTAGGAATGGTTGAGATGGGTAAGTTTATGTTTTATATATGATTCCACAACTGAAAAAAGAAGAAAGGAGATCCACAAAAGAGACAATGACAATTAAATGCAATACATGATCCTGGATGGAATCTAGCAAGGGAGGAGAAAAGGCTCAAATGGATATTATTGGGAGGTATGGCAGAATCAGAATACACACTATAAGCTTTATATCCATGTTGAATATCTTGAAGTTGATTCCGCACTTAAGGTGGTTATTTAAGTGAATAATCTTAGTCTTAGTAAATGTATGTGGCAGTATTAATTTTTCAAGGAATATGATGTATACAACCTACACTCAAGTGTTCAGAAAATGGATTGATAGAGAGATAAAATGTACAGATAGAGGGAATGGTAATGTAAATATGGCAAAATGTTAAAATTGATGGATTTGGGTATCGGGGGAGGTGGGCTAGGGGCATGCTGGAGTTCTCTATATGGAGTTTGTATTATTTTTGTAACTTTCCTGTCAGTTTGAAAGTATTTCAAAATAAAAACTTTAAAAAAAGTCACCAGTGTTAGGAATTGAACGTATCTTTTTTGTGGAAACAACTGAATCCATAACAGGACGTCAGGATTGTGTCCATCTTGTTTATTTATGTATTCCTAGCACCTAGAACATTATAGCTGGTCCCTGACAGGTGCTCAATAAAGGTTTATTAAACAAACAAACAAACAAAAACAAACTGACTTAGTTATCCAAAGGAACATGAAGTGAAAGCTACTTAACCATTATTAAGCACTTAATATGTTCTAGGTGAATAACATGTTCTCATTTAATCTTCAAAACAACACAATGATGTAGTCTTTCTCAGAGAGTTTAAGTAACTTTTCTTTTAAGTTCTATAAGTGGTGGAACTAGGATTTCAACTCTGGTCCTTCTGATTCCAGAAGTCTTCTAACTACATGACATTTTTAGATCCTTATAGAAAACAGCTACACTCTTTTTGCATCCATTTTAGTCTCCAAATTTTGCCTTGAGTGTATTTCTAGAAAATAAAAGTGGGAAGGTAGAAAGAACACACAAGTAATGAACTTTTGCTGCCTAGTAGGAATCTTCTCCCTTTAGCACATCCTTTCAACTGCCATCAGTATACCTGCAATATCAGAAGGAATGCTGGGCCTTAGTTAAAACTGGATAGATTACAAATTGATGCAGTAGAATCAAAATATAAACATATATTATACCTGTCTTTTTTTTAATTACATCTATTTTCAATTACAGTAGAGCTGTAAGATCAAATTTGTTTTCCTTAATACTTTCTAACATTTATCCAACAATAATATATATGGACAGGTTGATTCAAGAGATTAAATATGTGATTATGTAATGATTTTTATTATTGAAAATACTTTTTAAATGAAGATAATGTGTCTGTGGAGCTGGCATAGTTTTTATTGAAGTCGTTTTTCTCTTTATTGGTGGGAGGATAAATGTTCTCTAATGAATTATGTCACCATGGCCAGATCAAGGTCGTTAACAGCACGACATACTATTAACTTACTATCCAGAGTTGTGGTTTGGGAGATTGATGCCATAGAGTGCTTCCACCACCCTCTCTTCTGCTCTCCTATCTGACTGATTTCCGTACCTGCTGGCCTGAAGGAGCTTTAGCAGCGCTAACACTAGCAGATCTCCACCTCTTTACAGCAAATGCCATATGTTTTCCCTGGGCTTTAGCATCAACACCCACTTCCCCATAACTGTTTCCTTTATATCTTCTTTTATGTTAGAGGAACAGATGCTATTTGCCCCACGGAGACTCAGCCTACTCTACTCTTTTCTGTCCCTCATAGCTAAATTATGCTAAGTCTAGGCCAGAATGAAGCCAGGAATTAAAGCAAGCTTTATAGTTTGGAGGAAACAAATTAACGTGCCTGATTATTCATTACAACCTGTGTCGCGGATGTTGAGCCATTGCCAGATACTTGCCTGTTCCCACAGCCTGAAGAGTTTCCTGCCCAGCACAGGTGGTGATGTCAGCCCTACAGCTGTTTTATTTCCCTGTGATCTTGAAATTGTCTTTCCCTGGCTACCATCTAGGCTAGGACACAGATGTTCTCAGGAAATACATGTTCCCAGGCCAAATTCACCCTTTGTGATTCAAACCACATTTTCTTATGTTCAGATCGGAAACTCTCTTTGGAAAGTGTTGATGCCTTTGGATGCAGGTTAATATATGCAAATAGAAGCCAGAGTTGGTGGCCTCTTACTCCCAGTGGGAGAAAAATTTAACTGTCCACATTATTTCGTAATCTAGGAGGACCCCATAAAACACTTGTCCCTCCCACCCCAACAGCTATTAGAGTGATGAAATAGCCTAATACCTTTTCTTCTGTTAAAAGTAAGCATGCAACTATGCACCCCTTGCTCACACGCTTTCAGCTTCCCCCTCCTCAGGGTCTCTGCTATATGAAGGGGGTGCTACGGCCACAGACATTCCTGACAGCCAGTACGATGCCTCATCACACACTCACCTCAAAGCCTCATGGATGCCCGTGTCCCCACCTTCCATGTGAATCATGGCCCTTCTCTTCAAAAAGATGCATTGACTTTTTTTTTGCTGTGGCAACCAAGTATTGATTTGTTTGAGCCTACTAGTAAGGTACAAAATGACAGTCTTTTCCTTAAAGTCTCAGCTCAAAGCACCACCTTTGTGGAAGACATCCCTGATTTAGGTACTCGAGTTTAGGTATTTTATCTTAGCCTTGATCAGAGGGCATTGCCATTTCTATTAGACCCTAACAGGACTTCTGACCACCAGGCATACTTGGTGATGAAGTGGAACTAATGGACCCTCAGAGATGTATATCCATGTGCTGATTTGTATTGGGAGATGTGATCTGTAAGAATGCTGTTGTTTAGATGTCTAAAGGTATAGTGTGTGAAGAGAAATGGAGAGGACAGTGTTGCCTACTCCTATAGTAGCAACATGGGCAAGGTATGAGCTCTTCAGGGCTGACAGTATTGGGGAAAGACTTGATGTGTTCAAAGATGGCTCTGAGAATTGGGCACTGGGCTTGGCAGGTAATGGCGATTGAGAAGGGAGGAATGGGAAACTTTTGAGAAATTCCCGAAGGCCCCCCAAAATAACAGGGTTAGATTCTGAGAGAGTGGGGCTTGAAGGCCTGAGATTTGACTCATTTCTGCACTGGACCCTATTGGCTGGGTAGGCTGAGGAGACCTGACTTTAAATTCCTAGAAGGCAGGGACCTTGTCTTTTATAAAATATTTTATTTTTAAATAATTATAGATTCACTGGAAGTTGAAAAGAATTGTACAGGGAAGTCCTGTGCACCCTTCCACCAGTCTTTCCCAATGTTAACATCTTACACAACTATAGTACAATATCAAAACTAAGAAATTCGCATTGGCACAATCCATAGAACTTACTCAAGTTATACCAGTTACACATGCACTTGTGTGTGTGTGCATAGTTCTATACAATTTATATGCACATGTATAGTCTTGCATAACCATCACCATAGTCATGATACTTAGCTGTACTATAACCACAAAACTTCTTTTTTCTACCTCTTTATAAACACATCCATCCTCTTCACCCCATCTCTAATGCCTGGCAACCACAAAGCCATTCTCCATTTCTATAGTTCAGTTATTTGCAGTATATATCTTTTTTTTTTTTTAGATTGGCTTTCTTAAAAAATTCAGCATAATTTTCTTGAGGTTCATCCAAGTTGTTGAGTGTAGTAGTGCATTCTTTTTTATTGCTGAGTAGTATTCCATGGTATGGATATATCACAGAGACTTATCTTTTCATCTTTGTATTCTCAGCATGGTACCTGGCACATGGTTGGAGCTCAGTGTTAACTACATGAAAAGATGATTGGTTCTGCAAATAACTTATTGTGTCAAATAATTTGGGTAAGTGGGGAAAACTAGAGCTGGTTATTTCCACATCATTTAAGATAGCCAAATATTCTGACCCTCTTATTCAAACATACCACCATGAACTTCTCTAAAAAACCAATGCTCTCATTTGACTGTGAAGAAGTGGGCCAAATAAGACAAACTGGTACAACTGCGTGTGTGTGCTGACACCACCAGGTCATATTTCAAACTGATGATAGATTTAAAACTTCAGTCTTTAGTGTACTGATCACCCTACATTATTGTTACCCCAGTAATGGAGTTTAACAAAAAACTTGAATCCCAGAAAATGAAATTGCATTAATGATGGAGTTTGAGTGTAAAAACCTGATGAGAGAATTTTAGAACTACTTCTTCCTAATTTAAACTTCTAATAAAAGCAACGTGTTCCATTTGTATTGGGTTTGAAAATTAAAAAACAACAACAGTTTCATATCCATCATCTTGTCTAGTCCACATGATGGGAGGGTGCATATGCTATTATCATCTATACTTGACAAATTAGAAAACAGGACTACAGAGGTATCAGCTGATTTGCCCAAGATTGTGCAATGACATACTGAATCAGCCCAGCTAGAACTTGGTCTTCATTCTATATTCAACCTATTGGCATGTTATTTCTCAGGGATAAGTTAATGAGGGGAAATCTTTGCTTTTTTTACTTGTATACTATTTTAATCCTTTGAATTACACAATTCCAAAGTATCCCATACATGCATTTCTATAGCATTTATTTGTTAAAATCATGTTTGTAAAAAAAACAGATGCTCTTTCTTGATTGTTTTTCTCCAAACAAATCTTAGAGATATTTAGAACAAGCTACTGTATGTTATTGCACATGGCTGCAGTAATTGATTTTACCTGGGGGAAAAAATCCTAGCTATTTTGTTAGACTTATAGAAGTCTCCAGATGGCTTAATTATACCATTCTACAAACCAAGGATATAAAAATAAAATGGATAAATAATCACAATTTAGAAACATATAGAGATGAAAAATAAACATTAAAAGGAAAGTTTTGAGACTTTAAAAATGAAATCTTCCCATTTATGATAAAAACTCTTAACAAAATAGGAATAGAGGGGAACTTCCTCAATTGATAAAGAACATGTACAAAAATCCTACAGCTACCAACATACCTAATGGTGAGAAACTGGATGCTTTCACCCTAAGATCAGGAACAAGGCAAGGATGTCCTCTCTCACTGCTCCTATTCAACATCATACTGGAAGTTCTAACTAGTGCAATAAGACAAGAAAAAGAAATAAAAGGTATATAGATTGGGAAAGAAAAAAAAAACTGCCTTTGTTTGCAGATGACATTATTATTTATGCAGAAAATCCCAAAGAACTGACAAAACAATTCCTGGAATTAATAAACGACTATAGCAAGGCCTCAGAATATAAGGTTAGCTCAAAAAAGTCAATTGCTTTCCTATATACCAGCAATGAAACAATGGAACTTGAAATTTAAAAAATAGCATTTGCAATCACACCAAAAAGAGAGAAATATTTAGGTATAAACCCTAACAAAAATATGTAGGAGATCCATATGTGGAAAACTACAAAATTTTTATGAAAAATTTCTGTAATATCTAAATAAATGGATAGATATTCTGTGTTGATGGGTTAGAAAACTGGTTACTGTTAAGATGTCAATTCTTCCCAACCTGACTATAGATCCAATCAAAATCCCAGAAAGCTGTTTTGCAGATATTGACAAATTAATTCTGAGATTTATATGGAAAGGCAAAAGGCCTAGGAAAGCTAGCACAATATTGAAGAAGAACAACAATTGTTGGAGGACTTATACTACCTGATTTTAAGACTTACTATAAAGTTACAGTAATCAAGACAGTGTGGCACTGGCAAAAGAATAAGCACGTGAATCAATGGAAAGGATGAAAAGCCCAGAAATAGACCCAAATAAATAGAGTCAACTGACCTTTGACAGAGGAGCAAAGACAATTCAGTGGATAAAGGATAGTCTTTTTAACAAATGATGCTGGATGAGTTAGAAATCTATATGCATAAAGAAAAAATATAGACCTAGACAAAGACCTTACATCTTTCAAAAAATTAACTCAAACTGGAACATAGACCTAAATGTAACACACAAAATTATAAAACTACTAGAAGATAGGAGAAAATCTAGGCGACCTTCAGTATGGTAATGTGTTTTAGGTAAAACACCAAAATCGCAATCCATGAAAGAAAAAATTGTTGTCCATCTTTATTTAAAAATGACAACTTTGGCTCTGTGAGTTGAGAATTAATTTTTGGTTGTAAATAACATTAAAATCTTTAATCCAGATGAGTTTTTAAACATATATAAACATGAAAAAGAAGAAAACTTTCAAAGCATTGAGACTTTATATCAATAGAGTTTGTATCTTGTGCCTATTTCAGTGGATTATATAGTATGTTGTGATATATAAAGTCCACAAGAGTATGAGCTTTTTCTTTCATGTCACTATTTTAATCACCATTGCTGCATTTTACTTCTGAGCAAGGGGAAATAACTGATATTTATTGAGTTTCTGTTCTATGCCAGGCATTGTACTGGACACTTTACATACATCACTGCAAGAAGAAACCTTTCCCCCTTCCACTCTTAAGCATGAGGTTAATATATCTTCACACTATTCACTGATTCCATCCCACACACCATACAGAAATGATAGGAGAATGCCCTGCAGTACACACATACAAGAATTGACCAAAAAGTACAGAAAACTTCAGAGGTTCTGCTGATGTTTTATGGAACTAAGTGGTGGTTGTAGGTGGAAATGTGCTATAGTGGGTCTCATTTTTTAATGCTCTGGGAGGCCTTAGAAGTGAGTGATGACTTGTGGGGAGTGGAAGGATAAGGAAGAGCATACAACAGAAGGGAAGACAACTTGCAATCAGGTGTGAGAAGGGCCCCCTTTTTCCCAAAGGGGAAAGTTATACTTGAGGGTGAGGAACCTGGAGTTTTGGTCCCACATATATTATTTTCTTATTTCTATTAAGAACTTTGCCAGGTAGCTATTATTTTAACAATTTTGTAGATAATGAAATGAGTCTCAAAGAGGTTATATAATTTGCTAAAGGTTACACAACT
>JAQZBX010107230.1:0-10673 GCA_029593785.1 Cabassous unicinctus
TGTTTGGGAATCTTTGATTAGTTGTTCGATGTTCTGCATATATTCCTGGTTTTTAGTTTGTTCTTTGGAGTGGTCCAAACCACGTTCTTCTTTCTCAATGTGGTTTGTAATTTTTTGTTACCCTCTAGTCATCATTTTATCTTGCTGGGTTTATTCAGTTGATTAGCTTCTCTCTCTCCTCTAGAGTTTTATTTAGTTGGTTGTTCTGTGTGCGTGTTAAGTTTTCTCTTTGACACTTTTTCTTCTTATTTTGTTTCCTTGCTTCTTTCTATGTTACCTTGAAGGCAAAAGATTAGTGCCAGAGGAATCAAAAGATGTGAGAAAGGAAGAAAAATAGAAGTAATATTGATAAAAGTTAGAAGAGGGACCAAATAGGTCTTAGTGAAATGAATATTTAACTCATGTATGCAGTGTAGAGTAATAGGAAAAAAGTGGAGTACCTACAATGGACTGGGAAGTCAAATAGAGGAATAAATATAGAATGATTTAGAAGGCTAGAATGATGAGGAAGGAGAGAAAGAGTAAAGAAATGGCTAAAAGGAAAAAGCTAATATTAGTTAAAAAAATAAGAAAACAAAATACATTGAATAGAAATTGACAACCTTAAGTTGTGGGGTAATGAAAAAGCGTGGTGTCTAAGAACCACAACAGAAAGCAGAAGGCAGAGAGATGAAGGAAGGATAAGAGATTGCTTGGGATACAATATCAATATAGACAGAGAATGGGAAATCACTGAAGAAGAAACACAGCAAAGAAGAAGTAAGCTATCAGCACCTAATTTAAAAAAATTTTAGGAAAGCAGTAAGAGGGGAGGAAAGAGGAAAGAAAAGCAAGAGACAACAAATAAACAAGAAAAGCCAAACAACCACACCAGCAAGCAATCAAACAAAGCTAAGGAGGAAGTGTTCCTTCTAGGGTCCTTGTGGATCCTCTCAGCCTTCTTGCATTTATCAATTTCCCTTCAGGGTTCTATATACAGGTTTTTAGGCAGATTTTCGGTGTTAAACTAAATCAAAAAGAGGAATTCATTTTTCAAAGTGACTGTCTTCTTTTTTTTTTTTTGGTGATATATGGGACCCAAAAGAAGTCCTCTGCTAGATAGCCCCCTTCACCAAGTAGACCCTAAATAGGCTCGTTGAAACTAATAAAGCCCTTTCCACTGCCTGGCTTCCCCAGGGGAGCTGAAGCTCTGATGCTTGTCATTGCAGAGTGATAAAATTGTCTGACTCCGCCCCCTCTGGGGCCAAGCCTCACTGTCAGCGGGCTGCTGGATAAATCAGGTTTCTTCAGCAGATTCGCCTCTCCCTCAGACTGGCACTGTTTCAAGCCGGCTTATCTGCTCCCCAATGTTCTGAGGGGGTCCAGGCAGCCAAATCCACAGAAGTTAAACCCCTCTCCACCTTCTGTCAGAGCCCTCCCTCTCTCAGAGAATGCTCCCTCACACCAGGAGCGGGAGTCGTGGGTGCAGGATTCGCGGCTCAAACCAGCCATTTTCCCTTTGGGTGGGGCTCAAGACTCATGAATCTCTACAGATCATTCCATGCCGTCGATCTGCCTACTGTTAGATGACACAAGCATCTCGCTCCGTGCGCCCACAGCATAGACCCTCGGGTAGGACCCCGTCCACAATCGGCCATTCTCAGAGAGCTAGTGAATCAGTAGCCTCCTAAACCGATGCCATCTTGCCTCCATCATTTTACTTTTTTACCATGTCTTTATGTTTTATGCATATTTTTAAAAAATATCTTATCAGGATTTTGTTTTTTACATACTTTCTGAGAATCTGAGTTATATGCATTTGCATGATTATTGATATAAATGGAATTGTTTCCACTATCTCACTTTTTATATCCATTTGCCATTTTATTTCTATATTTAATTTTTCATTGGTCTTGCTTTTTATAAAATTGAGATTTTTATTTAACAGTCCCTCTACTGGTTAGGAATTTATTGGCTGTTCCTATTCTTCACTTTGTTACTCTGAGAATTTTACCATGCACATCTATCTTAAATTATCTCAAATTAACATCTGAATACTCTTTATGAAAATATTTGCATTTTAGAAGACTTCAACTTTGATGATTTAACTCTGTAATTATGATGTTGTTTTGCAGTTTTCAGTTTTTTGTCCTTTTATAAACACCACAGTTTCGAAATCATCGTCATCCTCCTCCTCATCATCACCATTGCCATTACTATTATTTCTTCAGAAAATGTTCATTTGGATTTACATATAAATTTACAATTTTATTTGTACATTTTTCCTTTTTTCATCTCAGGCCATTTAACTCGGTTTATTTTCATTTTTCTGTAGGTATATTATTTAGATTCCTTCCTTCCTTCTTCTCTCCCTCCCTCCTTTCCTTCTTTTCCTCTTTTTTTCTTTCTGTTTATTTTTTTAAAGAAACTTTAGATTACATTAACGTTAAATAAAAAATATGAGGGATTCCCATATGCCTCACTCCCTTCCTCTCCCACAGTTTCCCACATTAACAACATCCTTTATTAGTGTGGTATATTTGTTACAATTGGAGAACACATATTTAAGCATTGCCACTAACCATGGATTATAATTTACATTATAGTTTACACTCTGTCTGTGCAATTTTGTAAGTTACAACAAAATATATAATGGCCTGTATTCATCATTGCAATGTTGTTTTTAATTCAAGTCTTGGTGGTCATTTTCCATATCTTTATTTCATGCCATTCTGTTTTTAAAAGGCTGTTTGATAAATATTTGTTGAATGAATGAATGAATGTTCTTGGTGCAATAATACTTAGTTTTCTTTTAGATTGTATTTCTTCTTGTATATATAACTATATCTTTATTTATATATACACACAGGCACACACACAGACATTGAGCACACTTGAGTTTTTGTGGCAATGGCATAAAAGCAGATCAGACCATTGGGTGTTCTGTATATAGTAATAGTAAAAAGGTATAGATTTAGAACCTGAAAATGATTTTTGCATCTTCTAGAGTGATTGAGTTAATTCCATTTATCCTAATGAATAACTGTCCATATAAAGGGCTTGCATGACTCAACAATATCAAGGAGGAAGTACTCCTAGCCGGAGGCTGTAATGATGGATCTGGGCAGCAGCAATGTATTAAGGTTGGGATGAATTGGAAAAAGTGATCGACTTAAATGTATGTTTAGACTTCAAAAATGACTATAAATATTTCATATAGATTTTAAATATCTATGAAGGAACATCAATTTATCCACTCAAGACGAGCCACACATTGAGTAAATTGGGATGTGGAAATGAAAAAGAATGGTTACAAGTACAGGTTATCAATATGAAATTGTCCAAAAAATGACTAGTTTACATGAGTACCCAAACAGCCAGGTTATAAATTAAACTGCACACACGACCACGACACCACCACCACCTCCAATCACAGCAAGAAATACATAAATATAACTTCACTTTGGGTTCCAAACAATGATTTGGACTTGTTGAGATACATAGAAGATCAGCAGATCACTGAACAAGGAAATGTGAGATGAATGTCTGTTGTTGGTTAGGTGCTTGCCCTTGATAAGTCTCTTCCCACTCTGGGATTCAGGTTCTCCATCTTTACAATGAGGAAATTTATCTAGGCTCTTTTTAAAATCCTTTCTAACCATCTATGTGTCTACATATATATAAGAAATACTCCAGGGAGTTCTACAACTTTCTAAATTTCTATTATAATTGCTTTTTTGACATAGCAGTTTTGTAGTTTTAATTTTAATTTCCAAAAGTATAGAGATACTTTTATAATTTTGTCATTAGCGTCCAACTTAATTGTCAATTGTTATCATAAAATACAACCTGAAAGAAAACCATTTTTTGATAAAAATTTAGACCTGTTTTTTGCATATCTACCCATAACTACAGAAATGCTATCGAGATATATAACTAAAAACACTCCAAATCTTTTTATACAAAGTACAATATTTAGCCATGGTTTCAATGATTTTTAAAAAATTCTTATTTCTCTTTACATAATAAAAGCAATGCCTCACATAAAAGACAAAGAAATGTCCAGAAGAAACTACACAGAAGTGAGAGAATTTATTCTCTTGGGTCTAACAAGCCATCTGGAGTTGAGAGTTGTCTTCTTTGTGCTCTTCCTTGTAGTTTACATTGCCACTGTGGTAGGAACTTGGGCATGATTTTTTTAATCAAAATTGATTATCGACTTCACACCCCCATGTACATTTTTCTCTCAAGTTTGTCTGTTCTAGATTTGTGTTTCTCTAATGTCACTCCCAAAATGCTAGAAAATTTCCTATCTGAGAAGACCATCTCATATGCAGGGTGCTTGGTGCCATGCTATATTGTCATTGCCATGGTCCTTATGGAGCACTGCATGTTAGCTGTCATGGCCTATGACCACTAAATTGCCATCTGTAAACCCCTGCTCTACAGCAGCAAGATGTTCAAGAGTGTCTGTGTCCACCTGGTCATTGTCTCTTATGCCTATGGCTTCCTCCTTAGTATGATGGAAACTTTGAGGACCTACAACCTCTCCTTCTGTGGTACTAATGAGATTAACCATCTCTACTGTGCTGATCCTCCCCTCATCAAACTGGCATGCTCTGACATCTATACTAAAAAGTTCATCGATGTACATAGTTGCTGGCTAGAGAAAAGTCCAGTCCCTCCTGGTCATTCTCACATCCTACATGTTCATCCTTTTTGCCATCCTCAGAAGGCATTTGGCAGAGGGGAGAGAAAAGCTTTTTCCACCTGTGGCTCCCACCTGACAGTGGTCACAATCTTCTATGGGACCCTCTTCTGCATGCATTTGAGACGTCCTACTGAGGAGTCTGTGGAGCAGGGCAAAATGGTGGCCATGTTTTATCCACTGTGATTCCCATGCTGAACCCCATGATCTATGGCCTCAAGAACAAGGATGTGAAAGATGCATTGAGAAAAGCAATAGGGAAACAAAAATTGGCAAAATGAAAATTTGAAGTTACCATTAAAAAAATCCTGAAGTGGTGTTTGATTTGATATTATTTGATTATACATTTCATTTTAGGCTGGTGGTGCACAATACTTTTCTAACTTTGTTAGACAGCTAATTGGATTGAAATCATGGAATTTAGTTGTCAAAAATGGGAAGGGTAGGAGATACCATTTAAGCAGTTCATTATCATTGCTGATTGTATTAATTAGTGTCACTTCTGATAAGAAATAGTCACTTAAACAATGTAGGGTTTTTGTTTCCATTGTTTTTTTGTCAGAGAAGTTTGGAGGTAGCTATTCCCTGACTTGTAAACCAGAATTATTAGGTTAGGTTGCTAGACTCCTTACATCTTGCTTTATATTGACTATAGCTTATGTTCTCAAAGTTACTTCATAATTCAAAATGACTGCAAGACAGCCAATTTGCATGTGCACATGGTCTTCAGATGCACCAAATTTTCTATACAACATATCTGCTCATATCTCATTGGCTAAAACTTAATCACATTTCCATACCTCCTGAAAAAGAGACTTGGAAATGCATATTCAAAGACACTGTTGACCAGAATAAAAAATGAGGTTTCTATATCTATGGAACTAGATACCTCTACCCTCCACACCACTGGTGAATAAATGTCTAAACTTACATGAGAGGAAGGCATTTAACGTAGCTTTCTTGGGCAAATAGAGAACATAGGAAGGTGTCTTCACACATGAAAACACACACATACACACAGGTGCAATCTAAGCTGTTCTCATTTCAATGTTTCTACTTTGCCAATAACATGTAACTCAACCTTTTGATTTACTTTTAAGTTAAGATCTCATGACATCATCTCTCCAACCAGTAAAAACACTTTTAATTAACCTTTCAGTGTAAATCTTTCTCGATGTTTTGATATTTTCAATTGCTTGCTAGGATTAAAGAACTTTAAAACCAGAAATATCTTAGAGACTATCTGATCTAAAAGCTTTATATTTTGATGAGTAGAGTTGAACACAGAAAACTTTCCCATAGGGCTATACTGAAGTTGGCCATTGTTCTATCTTTGAATGAAGGTTTGTGTTATTTATGCACTTAGAGTGATGACCTAACCTTGAATGCCTGAAATTCTAATTGTATACTTTGTTTGGTTGTAAGATTTTGAGGTTGCTCCTTAATCATTGGTTAAAAATGTTTCACAACATTGCAAGGTACTGTAGGCAGGGTGAGGTAAAATGTCCCTGCATGACGCCATGTATGTTTGTTTTATAAGTTCACAATTATTACTACACACTTATTGTTTATGTATGTTTATGTATGTGTGATATACTTCAATAAATTTTTATGAAGGCAAATAAAATAAAATCCTAGGCAAGAAATAGAAACTGACCAACAGAACAAATCCTTTAAGATAGACAAATACCTAGGCATCAGCAAAACATTACAAGCCATACTAAGAAACAGGAATATATGTTCCATTCAAATAAACAAACTAAAAATCAAGAGGAGACTCAGAATGTGGAATAATTAATCAAAGATATCCAAACAAATAACCTAAATCAATTCAATGGGATGAGAGAAGAGATAAAGGTATTAAGAAGACATTGGGTGAACATACAGAAGAAATTGTAATCATACATAAGAAATAACAGATCTTATGGTAATGAAAGAAACAATGAAGGAATTAAGAATACACTAAAATCACACAACAGATTTGAACAGATAAAGGAGCAAATTAATTTCTCCCATTGGGTAGGCTTCCTTTTTATTTTCTTAATAACGTCGTTTGAGGTGCAGAAGTTTTTAATTTTGAGGAGATCCCATTTATCTATTTTTTCTCTTTCTGCTTATACTTTGGGTGTGAAGTTCATGAAACCATTACCTATTACAAGGTCCTGTAGATGCTTCCCTACATTATCTTCCAAGGTCTTTATGGTTTTGGCTCTTATATTTAAATCTTTGATCCATCTTGAGTTGATCTTTGTGTAAGGTGTGAGATGGTATTCCTCTCTCATTCTTTGGATATGGATATCCAATTCTCTAAGCACCACATGTTAAAGAGGACATTCTCTCCCAACTGAGTGGGCTTGGTGGCCTAGTCGAATATCATATGACTGTATATGTGAGTACGTATATCAGAACTCTCAATTCGGTTCCATTGGTCAATATGTATATCTTTGTGCAAAAAACATGCCGTTTTGATCATTGTAGCTTTGTATTATGTTTTAAAGTCAGGTAATGTGATACTTCCAACTTCATTTTTCTTTTCCAATATGTCTTTGGCAATCCAGGGCCTCTTACCTTTCCAAATATATTTTATAGTTAGTTTTTCCAGTTCCTTAAAAAATACTGTTGACTTTTATTGGAATTGCATTAAATCTGTAGATTAGTTCGGGTAGGATAGATATCTTGATGATGTGTAGTCTTCCTATTCATGTACAAGGAATATTCTTCCATTTATTTAAGTCTTCTTTGATTTCCTTTAACAGTGTTGTGTAGTTTTCTGTATGTAAGTCCTTTATATCTTTAGTTAAATTTATTCCTAGGTATTTGATTCTTTTAGTTACTATTGTAAATGACATTTTTTTCTTGATTTCCTCCTCAGATTGCTCTCTATTGGTGTACAGAAATGCTATTGATTTTTGAGCATTGATTTTATAGCCTGCGAAATTACTGAACTCCTTTATAAGTTCTAGAAGTTTTGTTGTAGATTTCTCAGGGCTTTCCATGTATAGGATCATGTATTCTGCAAATAATAAAATTTTTACTTCTTCTTTTCCAATTTGGATGCCTTTTATATCTTTTTCTTGCCCCAGTGCTTGAGGAAGTATTTCTAAGACACTGTTAAATAGGACTGGTGATAGTGGGCATCCTTGTCTTGTTCCCGATCTCAGAGGGAAGGCTTTTCAGATTTCACCATTGAAGATGATGTTAGCTTTGGGTTTTTCATATACACCCTTTATCATATTCAGAAAGTTTCCTTCTAGTCCTATATCTTATAGTTTTATCAGGAAAGAGTGCTGTATTTTGTCGAATGATTTTTCTGCTTCTATAGAAATGATCATGTGCTTTTTTTTCTTTCAATCTGTTTATGTGGTGTATTACATTGATTGATTTTCTTATATTGAACCATCCTTGCATATCTGGGATGAAACCCACTTGGTAATGGTGTATAATCTTTTTGATATGCTGTTGAATGAAATTAGCAAGTATTTTGCTGAGGATTTTAGCATCTAGGTTCAATAGAGAAATTGGTCTGTAATTTTCCTTTCTTGTGGTATCTTTATTTGGTTTTGGTATTAGGGTAACGTTGGCATTGTAGAATGAGTTAGGCAATATTCCTTCTACGTCTATTTTTTGGAAGAGCTGAAGCAGAATTGGTGTTAGCTCTTTCCGGAATATTTGGTAGAATTCAGCTGTGAAGCCATCTGGTCCTGGGCTCTTCTTAGCTGGGAGATTTTTGATGACTAAGACTATCTCTTTACTTGTAATTGGACTATTGAGTTCATCAATTTCTTCTTTCATCAATGCAGGTTGTTTGTGAGTTTCTAGAAACTTGTCCATTTCCTCTAAATTATCATTCTTGTTAGCGTATAATTTTTCAAAGTATCCTCTTATGATACTCTTTATTTCTGTGGGGTCACTAGTGATAACCCCTTGCTCATTCCTTATTTTGTGTATTTGCATGTGTTCTCTATTTTTCTTTGTTAGTCAGGCTAAATGTTTGCCAATTTTATTGATCTTCTCTAAGAACCAGCTTTTGGCTTTGTTTATTTTTTCTAGTGCTTTCTTATTCTCTATTTCATTTAGCTCTGCTCTAATCTTTGCTATTTCCTTCTATCTACTTCCTTTAGGTTTAGTTTGTTGTTGTTTTTCCAATTCCTCCAAGTGTGCAGTTAAGTCTTCAATTCTAGCTCTTTCTTCTTTTTTAATAAATGTATTTATGGCTATGAACTTCCCTCTCAAGACAGCTTCACTGCATCCCATAGGTTTTCACATATTGTGTTGTCATTTTCATTAGTTTCAAGGTAGTTACTGATTTCTTTTGAGATTTCCTCCTTGACCCACTGTTTGTCTAAGAGTGTATTGTTTAACTTCCATTTCTCTGTGTCAAATCTGATTCTCTGGTCCTGAATGATTTCCAATTTCATTCCATTATGGTCAGAGAAATTACTTTGTATGATCTCAATCATTCTGTATTCATTCAGAGTTGTTCTGTGGCCTAGCATGTGGTCTATCTAGGCGTATGATCCATGTGCACTCGAGAAGAATGTAAATCCTGTTGTATTTGGGTGTAGTGTTCTGTATATGTCTATTAAGTACAGGTCCTCTAATGTATTGTTTAGAGTCTTGGTTTCTTTATTGATTCTCTGTCTAGATGTTCTAATGATGATAATGGTGTATTAAAGTTCCCCACTATACTTGTAGAGGCATTTATTTCTCTACTTAGTTTTTCCAGAGTTTGCCTCATGTATTTTGAGGCACCCCGATTAGTTGCATAAATGTTTATGAATGTTCTCTCTTCTTGAGAGATTACCCCTTTTACTAATATATAGTGTGCATCTTTGTGTCTTACAATAGTTTTGCATTTACAGTCCACTCCTGCCCTTTTTTGTCTATTGTTTCTTTGAAAAATTGTTTTCCAGTCACTCACTTTCAGCCTCCTTGAATCCCTGAGTCGAAGGTGGATTTCTTGTAGGCAGCATATAGATGGATCATATTTCCTTATCCATTCTGCCAATCTGTGTCTCTTGAGTGGTGAATTTAATCCATTAACATTCAGTGTTTTCACTCACAATGAGTTTTTTACTTCAGCCATATTTTCCTTGGGTTAATGTATGTCATATGCTGTTTTGTTTCTGTTTTTGTCTTTTAGTTGTTTTTAAACTCTCCTCCAACTCCCTCTCCCTTGATTTTTCCTTTTAACTTGTAGAAATTCCTTTAGTATTTCTTGAAGTGCAGGTTTCTTATTGGCATACTCTCTTAATTTCTGTTTATCTGTGAATATTTTGAATTCTCCATCATTTTTTAATGCCAGTTTAGCTGGATAGAGAATTTGTGGATGGAAGTTTTTTTCTTTAGTACTTTGACTATATCATACCACTGTCTTCTTCCCTTCATGGTTTCAGCTGAGAAATCAACACTTAATCTTATTGTGCTTCCCTTGTATGTGATGGTTCTCTTTTCTCTTGCTGCCTTGAATATTTTCTCTTTGTCTTGAACATTGGATATTTGACAAGAATATGTCTTGAAGTTGGCCTGTTGGGATTTATACTGTTTGGGGTGCACTGTACTTCCTGGACCTGCACATCCATCTCTTTCATTAAGGTTGGAAAGTTTTCAGCCATTATTTCCTTCAGAACTCCTTCTGTTCCTTTTCCCTTCTCTTCTCCTTCTGGGATTCCCATAATGTGTACGTTTATGCATTTTGTGTTGTCGGTTAAATCCCTGAGTCCCTGCTGGAAGTTTTCTTTTTATCTATCTGTTCTACTTTATGTTTGATTTCAGATGTATTGTCTTCCACATCACTAATTCTTTCTTCTGCCTGTTCAAATCTGCTGTTATGTGAATCCAGCATCTTATTGATTTCTTGGATTGTGCCATTGATCACCATCATATCCTTTATCTTTTTATGTATGTTTACAATCAATTTCTTCAGTATGTTCTTCCAGTCTCTTCTTAATATCCTTAATCTCTTCCTTCATTTCATTAAGTTGGT